>JAUNZM010000719.1:0-127878 GCA_033459285.1 Clamator glandarius
GAGGGAGAGATGGAGAGAGGGATGGAAGGATGGAGGGAGAGAGGGAGGGAGGAAGGGAGGGAGGGAGGGAAGGATGGAGGGAGAGAGGGAGGGAGTGAGGCTGTGTGTGCTGCGTTGGGTGTGTGGGGTGGGCATACAGGCAGAAGAAACAAGAAGGATGGGAGACATTTCTCACTCCTGCTTCTCCCCATCCCCTTTTGCTTGCCAGCAGGGACAGGCCAGAGCAGCTCCTCTGGCAGGACAGAGGGAGGCAGAGCTTGGGCAACGCCTCTGTCCTGCCCCATGGGACTTGGTCCTGCCCCAGTGTCCTTGCCTATGGGCAGGGCTGTGCAGGCACCTGCCTCTGCCTGCAGGCTCGGGGCGCCAGTGGGGTCTGACGCTGCTTCTCCTCTCTTTCTGCAGCTCCCAGGCGCTGAAGGAGCTCTGGGTGGGCACACTGCTGGGGTAAGCCTGGGGACCATGCATGTGAAGGCACATGGGGGAACACAGCTCCCCAGGTGGGGACAGGTGTCCCTGCAGATGCCGGCAGCTTTGAGGCAGACGGGGATCGTTCAGGGATGCAAAGTCTCTTCTTGCGCTGTTTGCAACAGAGAGAGGCAGGCGGGGAAGCATGGCTGGTTGCCTGGCAGGCAGGAGCAATGCAGGCAGCTCTGCTCTCTGCTTGGCGCTGGGGCATTACGTGGGGGAGGTTTGCAACCGCTTCCTCTGGAGAGAAAGGAGGTGGCTCGGGGTTCACTCTTTCTATCCCTTCCCCGTGTCCAGGAGATCAGAAGAGGAGAAGAAAGCCCGCGTGACACGACTGACTTCCATCGAAGTCCTGGAGAAGGAGCTGAGCTGCTGCCGTGCTGTGAGTATCTCTCCCCTCAGCTCTGTCCCTGAGCATTGCTCCTCCACCAAGCAGGAGAGCATTGCTTCTCCCCTTCTTCCACTGCTTCTCTCTTGCCCAGTGGAGGGCAGTGCGTGCCAGGAGCCTAGAGAAGCTACTTGAGGCCCAGGCAATGGTGAGAAAGGCTGCCTTTCACCCTCCTGCTGCTGTGCTAGAGTGCCCAAGATCCCTGGGGAGTGGGGGGAACTTTTGTGAGAGGGTCCCTCGGTGCCCCGTGGGGAGCTGAGGGGTTGGGGAGCCAGCGGGAATGCCGGCACGGCCTGGCGGGTTGTGCCGGGGAGGATACCTTCCACCCTCAGGCTGCTGGTGCTGGGTGGCCGCTTGCTCTTTCTCCTCTAGGGCTGCTCTCTAAGCACAACCTGGTTCTTGCAGGATGACGGCAAGCAAGGGCCTCCACCGGTGCCTTCTGTCAATGGAGGGGGACGTTGCCAGCCAGCAGGTGAGTGTTGGAAAGAAAGGTGGGGAGGACCTTCTTTCCTCGGGCAAGTAGCTCTTCTGCAGAAGCCGGGATGCTGCTGCAGCTGTCCTTCACCTTGAGCAAGGTGGTCCCCATCGCTCTGCAGCAGGCGAGTGCTGATCCGCCGGGGTCCCCTCGTTCCCTTGTTGACTGTCCCTTGCACGGAGGGGCAGAGGGGACATTGCTGAGTGCCCGAGGTGGTGCCTGTCTCTGCTCCGTCCTTGGAGTCAGGAGGATGGGCTGAGCAGGCATTAGCTCTGCTCTCTTGTCCCCTGAGTGTTGTCGCGCAGGTTTGGCACCCCAAGGGAAGATGTCAGCCGGACGAGGAAGGACGACATTTGGAGAGTGGCTGCTGAACGTGCTTCTCTGAGGACACGGAGCCTGGGCTGCTGCCCACTGCCTTGAGGAGGGCAGGCTGAGGGCTGGCTCAGGCTGTCCTGCTAGCACCCTGGCTCTCAGGAGCCTCTGAGGCGCAGGCGGAGAAGCCGTGCTTTCAGCTCCCGGCTCCCAGCCCGTCCTGCTCCCTGTCAGGGCAGGGCAGAGCAGGGCTGCCCGCGGGAGCGCTGTCCTGGCGGTCCCCATTGATGGCTCTCTCTCTGTTTCCCTTTGCAGCAGGAGGGAGCAGGAGGAAGAGGAGGGGGCTGCCCTGGCCCTTTGCTCTGCGGCGGAGCCCAACGGCTGCCCGGGAGCCAGGACAGGCAGGCTCCGGCTCTAGCAGAGGGCTCTTTGCACAGCCCCTGGCAGCCCTCTGTGGGGAGGACTGCACGCTGCCCCAGCCCATCCAGGTAAGCCAGCGTGGCCAGAGTGTCCTTCGCCTTCCCTCCACCTTCTCTGGACACGTGCTGGGTGTCTCCAGGAGCTCCCAGCATGGCCACCGGGCTCTTCATCCGAGCCTGGTGCTTCTGGTCTCAGCGTATTTGCCATGGGAGGGAGCCGGGGGTTGTGCAGAGCTGCCGCCCTGGCCACCGCTGTCAGAAGGCAGCTCTTCAGCCAAGCAAATCTTCTTGTGTGCACCCTGCAGGAGCTCCTGGATATCCTGCACCAACGTGGACCATCGACAGAAGGCGTCTTTCGGAGAGCGGAGTGCGTGTCGTCGCTTCAGGAGCTGCGGGAGGCCCTGGACCGCGGTGTGGCTGCTGACCTGGGAAGCCAGCCTGTGCACCTGCTGGCGGGCATCTTGAAGGTGAGCACTTCTGACCTGCAGCAGGGAAGAGCTCCTGGCTCTCCTGGACACTTCAAGGGCTCACCTGGAGCCGTTGCCATTGCAGGACTTCCTCCGAAGCATCCCTGGCAAGCTGCTCGTCAGCAGTCTCTACAACGACTGGATGGGAGCTATGGAGAAGACAAGCGATTGGGAGAAGGTGGAAGGGCTGAAGGCGTAAGTGTGGCTGGCAACCTGTCTTTTGAGCAGTGACTTTGTGGAGGCCTGGGACTAGCCTGCAAAGGGCCGGGCTCCTTCCAAAGCGGTGTTTTCTGGCTGGCAGCTGTTTCTGGGCTGGGCTTGGGTTTGGGGCCAAAGGGCATGGACAGGGAAGCTTCCCCTGCATAGACTTGGGGAAAATCAGGCTGCCCAGGAGGGATTTGAGTCACCTTCCCTGGAGGTTTTTAAGGCACGGGTGGACGAGGTGCTAAGGGGCGTGGGTTAGTGTTTGATAGGGATGGTTGGACTCGATGATCCGGTGGGTCTCTTCCAACCTGGTTATTCTGTGATTCTATGAACCTTGTGTTGCTGTTCCCACAGAGTGGCCAGCAAGTTGCCTGCCGCCAATCTCCTCCTCCTGGAACGGCTGCTGACTCTCCTCCAGCGCATTGGCCGCAATGCAGCCACCAGCAGGATGAGCTACAGCAACCTGGCCATCTGCGTTGGACCAAACCTGCTGAGCCCGACCAACGAGGAGCTGCTCTCGCTGGAGGCCATGGTGGAGGTTTCAAAGAAGGTACTCTGGGCTGAGAAGCCGGCTGCAGCCTTCCCAGTCTAGAAGAGCTTGGCTCTTGAGAGGTCTCTGGCTGCCCTCTTTCTCCAGCAAGTGCTGCTGGGAAGAGCAGCCTTACGGCGACAGCCTTCTGTGCAGACAGAAGGGTCAGGAGTGGGAAAGGCTGCTTGACGCACTTTCAGGCACCGTGCCAAAACCAGGGGTTTTCCATGTGCAGGTGAAGGCACTGGTGGAGTTCCTCATCGAACACCAGTGTGAAATCTTTGGGGAGGAGACAGAGGGTATTTGCAGTCCCTCCACAACTGAGGAACAAACTGCATCCCTGGGCAGATCCACAGGTAGGAGGGGCTGGTGGCTGCCACCCTCTGAGCAGACAGCTGGGGCAGGGCTTTGGGTGGGTTGTGCTCTAGCCGCTGGCCACTTCTAAGAAGTTACTTGGCTGCATGTGCTTTTGCCCTCCAGAGCTGCCTTTGGAAGCGCAACGTGGCCCTGCAGGCAAAGCAGCTGTGCAGCACCAGCCCAAAGCTTCCCTGGACACACCAGCCTCTCCACTCGTCGGCCAGAAAGCATCAGAAGCAGGCACGCTGGTGGCATCACTGCAGGAAGAGGTATAGATTTCAAAAGCAAAGCCTCCTGCCGCGGAAGGCAGTGGTGCAGCAGAGGGGTATCTGCAGACTCTGTCTCGGGAGGGTGGAAGAAACTCTGGCAGAACACAGCTGGCAATCCTTTTCTTGCCTGGACGGGGACCTCAGGCAGCCTGCAGAGTGCCCCCACAAACAAACTCAGCCTCACCCGCCCCTGTGAACATTGTCTTCCAAAGTCAGGCCCTTGGTAGAAGGGCTATTGCCAACCAGCCAAAGGGATCTGCTCTGGCGAGTTGAAGTAGCAACGGGACAGTCTGTCACTTTACCACCCCAGGGTGCCCCTTGCCACCTGCTAACGCTGACATTCATTGTTTAGGCACCCGCCGCGTTGCCTGCAAGCACCGCAGAGACGTCGGAAGAGTCCCGGCTTGGAGCAGAAGGATCCAAGATCCTTTTGGAAGGAAGAAGGTAAAATGAGTTAGCTTTGGTTCGATGAAGAACTAATTCGGGTTGATCCTAATTTTAACTATCTAATCCCACCGTAGGATGGAAAGGCTTGCAGGGTCCTACTGTGAAAATGGAAATAAAAGAAAAGGAAAGAGAAAAGCGACCTGGGCAGAGTCGTGGGAAATCCATGAAGAGAAGAAAAGAAGGAAGAGAGAAAATAAACGGAGACCAAAACGAGGCAGGAAGGTTCAGAAGGTGAAGAAGCCCAGGTGCGTAGCAGGCGCTGCTGCCCGTCTTTCCCCACTCAGACGCTGCTCTACGTTAGTTCAGTTCCATGGGAAGGGGTTGTGCTGGGATGGATTTGGAAAGAATTCCTTTGCAGCTCTCCCAGGGCAGCCCATTGAGCGCTGCTGTGTGGCACAGGGGCACGGGGCATCTCCAAATGCTCACGGCTCTGCGAGAGGATTACCTAGCGGTGTAAGGTGCCAGAGCCATCCCGCAGCCTATGTCAGCAGCAGCTCTCTCCCCTGAATCGCAAAGAATCCCTTTGCAACTGTGCTCCCCAAAGGAAGGGGCAGTAAGCCGTGCTTCTCGCTGCCTTTGTGTGCTGATCAGTGCTTTCTGACTCCGTCCTCACAGGTGCTGAGAAATTGAATTTATGAAAGATACGCTGAATCCTGAATGCCAGTAATTATTTGGAACAGAACCATATGCCTCATTCTACTCCTCCCCTGAGTTCTGAGTTTAACTAATTAAATATGTTCAATAGTAAAACGATAAGGTACTTTTGAGGTGGGTGTTTGTTTGTTTCGTTGATTTCATTTTGGCTTATATGTGATCTGTATTTATGGAAGTCAGATAGGAACACTAAACAGTGGGTTGTATCTGCTTGCTTGCTCAATCTTTCTTAGTGTCTCTAAAGGAAAACATAATCCCAAAACTGGGACAAGGAATGGAATTGTGACGAAGAAAGGGGCACCCTCCCCCACCTTCACTAATTATTTCTTGTAGGTGCAGGGACTAAGCTTATTATATGAAAATGGCAGTGAAATAGAAAAAAACCCAAAACAACTCACGGTTACTTTTTCAGTGATATCCAGTGTACAGTGAAAAAGTGGCTCTGGATATTTACATGAACTTAGAAATAGCTCTTTTTTCATATTAAGGAAATAAAATTGCCAACCCCAATGTGAACAGGTTATCTTGTTCCCAAATTATTAAAATCTATGTGGTGTTTCTGGAAACTCTGAAGCATATAATTTGGCTGATGTGCCTTGATCATTTGGTTTGTACTTTAACCTGGATGTGGACACCTGGAATTGATCAGAAGGTGATGGGGAATACCCGGGTTTTTTTTCTTACATATGTTTTTTTAGTAATATTCTGTTGCTTTTAGGATAATATTTTTTATTAATTATCAACTTAGTCTGTAAAGATCCTTATTTTGTGATAATATTCCAGATAAATAAGAGTCCAAAAATCCACAAGCATAAGAGTTTGACTGAGTTGTGTAATAGATTATAATTTAAAGGCACTTGAAAAAAATTGTGGAGATTTAACATCACCAAGGATTTATGTAAAAGATATTAATCTGACTGTTTCCGCACACGTCACTTCTAACGGGAAGATGAAGCAAATTTGATGACTTTCTCTTGAGATCTTGTGTTTTAAAGCACTTTATTGGAAAACAAAACCACAGCACAGAAAAAAAATAAAAAGTGAAGTTTTGTCTTAAGGCAGGAAATAAAACTATGATGGGTCCGATTTCCTCTCTTCTCCCTCAGTTTAAGTTGCACCTTCCCAGTTCCAGTTGCACCTTCCCAGTTCCAGTTCTCGCAGCTTCAGGACAAGGTGTCTACAGGAGCTCCTCACCCTAGAAGTGATCGTTTTATGTCGTTCTGCTCCCTGGGCTCTTGCACACAGTCTCGGTGATGCACGTTTTAGATGAGGATCTATAAAACTGTCAGACTAATCTACAAACAGCAACCATCTTTCCGAGAACACTTTGTGTATCCTATGACTTTGAAGGAGTTGTCTTTTGCCATTCTGCATCCTGGTCCAAGACAACAAGGTGCAGCCTGGCAAAAACCTACCTGGACCAACACCAACACAACTGAGATGCCCTGTCCTGACCACGGTTGTATCTGCACCTTCAGGAGATCCTTAGTCGGGTTCCAGTTAACAGAGAAGTCATTAGCGTTACGTAGGGATGTTTTGAAACCAGAGACAATTCATTACCTCCGTCTCTTTTGCTTCCAAGAGAGATGGTAATCGCTGCCGTTCAGCGTGGGCTCCTCGTGGCAGGCAGCCAGGAGCCATAAGGCAGAGTTACAGCCCGTGAAGTCTTGAACGTCAACACGGAGAGATGCCAACATAAAGCACAAGTAGGTTCCAGCTCTCAGCCAGGCTCCCAGTTGACATTCTCAAGTGATTCAAAGGCCCAAGGTGATACTTTCTTGAAACTTGTTTCATCAATTCAGTAAAGCCTTTGATACAGTTTCTCACAGCATTCTGCTTCGGAAACTGTCACCTCTGGCCTGGACGGGCGCACACTCTCCTGGGTGGAGAACTGGTTGGATGGCCGGGCCCAGAGGGTGGTGGTAAATGGAGTTAAATCCAGCTGGAGGCCAGCGACAAGTGGGGTTCCCCAGGGCTCAGTCCTGGGTCCAGTCCTGTTTAATGTCTTTATCAACGACCTGGATGAGGGCATTGAGTCCTCCCTTAGCAAGTTTGCAGATGACACCAAGCTGGGTGGAAGTGTGGATCTGCTGGAGGGTCGGGAGGCTCCAAAGGGACCTGAACAGGCTGGACTGCTGGGCAGAGACCAACGGCATGAGGTTTAACAAGGCCAAATGCCGGGTCCTGCACACGGGGCACAACAACCCTAAGCAGAGGTACAGACTAGGAGAAACCTGGCTGGAAAGCTGCCAGGAGGAGAAGGACCTGGGGGTGCTGGTTGACAACCGACTGAACATGAGCCAGCAGGGGCCCAGGTGGCCAAAAAGGCCAATGGCATCCTGGCTTGTATCAGGAACGGCCTGACCAGCAGGTCCAGGGAGATTCTTCTCCCTCTGCACTCGGCACTGGTGAGACCGCTCCTCGAATCCTGTGTTCAGTTCTGGGCCCCTCACCACAAGGAGCATGTTGAGGCTCTGGAGCGAGTGCAGAGAAGAGCAACGAAGCTGGTGAGGGGGCTGGAGAACAGGCCTGATGAGGAGCGGCTGAGAGAGCTGGGGGTGTTTAACCTGGAGAAGAGGAGGCTGAGGGGAGACCTCACTGCTCTCTACAACTACCTGAGGGGAGGTTGTAGAGAGGAGGGAGCTGGGCTCTTCTGCCAAGTGACAGGGGACAGGATGAGAGGGAATGGCCTCAAGCTCCACCAGGGGAGATTTAGGCTGGACATCAGGAAAAGATTCTTCACGGAGAGGGTGGTTAGGCATTGGAACAGTCTGCCCAGGGAGGTGGTTGATTCACCGTCCCTGGAGGTGTTTAAGGTGAGGGTGGATGAGGTGCTTAGGAGCATGATTTAGGGATTGGTGGGAATGGTTGGACTCGATGATCCAGTGCGTCTCTTCCAACCTGGTTATTCTGTGAAGCTACTCTGTGACTGGGAATGACCGGGCTGTACTAGGAGGGCACTGTGGGAGCACTGGGAAGGACTGGGAATGACCGGGCTGTATTGGGAGGGACTGGGAATGACCGGGCTGTACTGGGAAAGCAATGGGGGAGCACTGGGAGGGACTGCGAATGAATGGACTCTACTGGGAGGCACTGGGAATAACCGGCCTGTAGTGGGAAGGACTGGGAATAGTCGGGCTGTACTGGGAGGGCACTGAGAGGAACTGGAAATTACCAGGTGGTACTGGGAGGGACTGGGAATGACTGGCTTTACTAGAAGGGCACTTGGGGAGCACTGGTAGGGACTGGGAATATCTGGGCTGTACTGGGAGGGCACTTAGGGAGTACTGGGAGGGATTGGGAATGACCATGCTGTACTGTCAGGGCACTGGTAATGAGCGGGATGTACTGGGAGGAACTGGGAATGACCAGGATGTACTGGGAATGACTGGGAATGGCTGGGCTGTGCTGGGAGGGAGTGGGAATGACTGGGTTGTACTTGGAGGGCACTGGGGAGCACTGGGATGGACTGGCAATGACCGGGCTGTACTGGGCGGGACTGGGAATGACCAGGATATACTGGGAGGGATTGGGAATGACTGGGGTGTACTGAGAGGGCACTGAGGGAGCAATGGGAGGGTCTGGGAATGACCGGGCTGTTCTGGGAGCGACTGGGAATGACCGGGATGTATTGGGAGGGATTGGGAATGACTGGGCTATACTGGGAGGACACTGCAGGAGCACTGGGAGGGCTCGGGAATGACCGGGATGTTCTGGGAGGGACTGGGAATGATCAGGTGGTAGTGGTAGGGACTGGGAATGACTGGCTGTACGAGGAGGGCAATGGGGGTGCACTGGGTGGGACTGGGAATTACCTGGCTGTATTGGGAGGGCATTTAGGGAGCACTGGGAGGGACTGGGAATATCTGGGCTGTACTGGGAAGGCACTGAGAATGAGCGGGCTGTACTGGGAGGAACTGGGAATGACCAGGATGTACTCGGAAGGATTAGGATTAACTGCTCTGTGCTGAGGGGGACTGGGAATGAATGGGCAGTACTGGGAGGGCACTGGAGGAGCACTTGGAGGGACTGGGAATTACCGGGCTTTACTGGGAAGGCACTGGGGGAGCACTGAGAGGGACTGGGAATGAGTGGGCTATACTGGGAGGGCCCTGGGGAGCACTGGGAGGTACTGGGAATGACTGGGCTGTATTGGGAGGAACTGGGAATAACCGGGCTGTACTGGGAGGGCACTGGGGGAGCACTTGGAGTGACTGGGAATGAATGGGCTGTACTAGGAGGTACTGGGAATGACTGGGCTGTACTGGGAGGGACTGGGAATAACCGGACTGTACTGGGAGGGCACTGGGGGAGCACTGGGAGTGACTGGGAATGAACGGGCTGTAACTGGAGGTACTGGGAATGACTGGGCTGTACTGGGAGGGACTGGGAATAGCCGGGCTGTACTGGGAGGGCAGTGGGGGAGCCCTGGGAGGAACTGGGAATGAACGGACTGTACTGGGAGGGACTGGGAATGAACGGGCTGTACTAGGAGGTCACTGGGTGAGCACTGGGAGTGACTGGGAATGACCGGGCTGTACTGGGAGGCACTGGGAATGACCGGGCTGTTGTGGGAGGGACTGGGAATAGCCGGGCTGTACTGGGAGGGCAATGAGATGTACTGGGAATGATCAGGCTATACTGGGAGGGCACTGAGGGAGTAATGTAAGGAACTGGGAATATCTGGGTTGCACTGGGAAGGCACTGGGGGAGCAATTGTAAGGACTGGAAATATCTGGGCTGTACTTTGAGGGCACTGGTGGAGTACTGGGAGGGACTGGGAATGACTGGAAAGTACTGGGAGGGCACTAGGAGAGCACTGGCAGGGACTATGAATGACCGGGCTATACTGGGAGGGCACTGGGGGAGCACTGGGAGGGTCTGGGAATGACTGGGCTGTACTAGGAGGGCATTGGGGAAGCACTGGGAGGGACTGGGATTGAGCGGGCTATACAGGGATGGCAGTGTGGGAGCACTGGGAGGGTCTGGGAATGACCAGGTTCTATTGGGAGGGCTGTGGGGAAGCACTGTGAGGGACTGGGAATGACCGGGCTGTACTGGGAGGGACTGGGAATTACTGGGCTGTACTGGGAGAGACTGGGAATGACTGGGGTGTTCTGGGAGGGTACTTGGGGAACACTGGGAGGGAATGGGAATGAGCGGGCTGTACTGGGAGGGAGTGGGAATGCGCGGACTGTACGGGGAGGGAGTGGGAATGAACAGGGTGTACTGGGAGGGACTGGGAATGACTGTGATGTGCTATGATGGCACTGGTGGAGCACTGAGTGGGACTGGGAATTACTGGGCTGTACAGGGAGGGTACTCAGGGAGCACTGGGAGGGACTAGGAATGAGCGGGCTGTACTGGGATGGAATGGGAATGAGCGCGCTGTACTGGGATGGACTGGGAATGACCGGGCTGTACTGGGAGGGACTGGGAATGACTGGGTTGTACTGGGAGGTCACTGGGGAAGCACTGTGAGGGACTGGGAATGAACGGGCTGTACTGGGAGGAACTGGGAATGACCGGGCTGTACTGGTAGGAACTGGGAATGACTGGGCTGTACTGGGAGGGCACTGGGGGAGCACTGGGATGGAATGGGAATGGCCGGACTGTACTGGCAGGGACTGGGAATGACTGGGCTGTAATGGGAGGGCATTGAGAGGGATTGGGAATGACCAGCCTGTACTGGGAGGGACTGGGAATGAGCGGGCTGTACTTAGAGGGCACTGAGGGAGCACTGGGAGGGACTGGGAATTACTGGGCTGTACTGGGAGGGACTGGGAATGTGCAGGCTGTACTGCGAGGGACTGGGAATGACCGGGATGCAGTGGGAGGGACTGGGAAGGACCTGGCTCTCCTGGAAGGGACTGGGAATGACCAGGCTGTACTGGGAGGGCACTGAGGGAGTACTGAGAGTAACTGGGAATGACCGGGCTGTACTCGCACGGCACTGGGGGAGCAATGGGAGGGACTGGGAATATCTGGGCTGTACTCGGAGTGCACTCTGGGAGCATTGGGAGGGACTGGAAATGACAGGGCTGTACTGGGAGGGCACTGTGGGAACACAGGGAGGGACTGGGAATGACCGGACTGTACTGGGAGGGACTTGGAATGACTGGGCTGTACTGGGAGGGCACTGGGTGAGCAATTGGAGGGACTGGGAATATCTTGGCTGTATTGGAAAGCACTGGGGGAGCACTGGGAGCGACTGGGTATGGCTGGGCTGTACTGGGAGGGCACTGCGTCTTTAGTGGGAGGGACTGGGAATGACCTGGCAGAACTGGGAGGGACTGGGAATGACTGGGCTGAACTGGGAGGCCACTATGGGAGCACTCATTGGGACTGGGAATGACCATCCGGTAATGGAAGCGACTGGGAATGACCATCTTGTACTGGGAGGAAACTTGGGGAGCACTGGGAGCGACTGGGAATGAACGGGCTGTACTGGGATGGACTGGGAATGACCGGACTGTACTGGGATGGACTGGGAATGACTGGGCTGTACTGGGAGGTCACTGGGAAAGTACTGGGAGGGACTGGGAATATCCAGGCTGTACTGGGAGGGACTGGGAATGACTGGTCTGTACTCTGAGGGATTGGGAATGACTGGGCTGCACATGTAATCATTGAATGGTTTGGGTGGGAAGGGGCCTCAGAGCCCATCCAGTGCCACCCTGGCCACAGGCAGGGACACCTCCCACTGGATCAGGGGCTCCAAGCCCCATCCAACCTGGCCTTGAACATCTCCAGGGATGGGGCTGCCACCACTGCTCTAGGCAACCTGGGCCAGGGTCTCACTGCCCTCATAGTGAGGAATTGGGATTGGACATGAGGACAAAAATCTTCCCCCTTCCAATTTAACCCCCCCAGCCTTGCCCTATTGCTCCATGCCCTCGTAAGCCCCTCCCCAGCTTTCCTGGAGCCCAACTCAGGGTAACACCCGCTCTACCCTCTGCTTTGTCACACACCAGGACTTGTGCTCCCAACCAGAATCATTATCCCAAATTCCAAGCCTGTTTCCAAAGCCTGTGTTCTCCAGCAAGAGCCAAACAGATGAAGTTTGTCTTGGGAAGTGGGGACAAAGTCAGATTCACCTGAACATGGCAGATTAATTCAAAAAAATGAAGCATGCAGCCAGCAAGGAGAGGTCATGCTGAAAGATTTCATCCCAGCGTGGTTGAGATCATGTTGGATGGTGCTTTGAGTAAGTTGGTGTGGAAGGTGTCCCTGCCCATAGCAGGGGCTGGAACTGGATGGGATTTAAGATCCCTCCTGACCCAAACCGCTCTGCGATTCCATGGTTTCCTGGGTTAGCTGCTGCCTGAGGTGGCACCGTAAGAATATTCCCTCTCATCTTGTCCCCTCTTCTCCAAAGTAACAGGGGACAGGATGAGAGGAAATGGCCTCAAGCTCCACGAGGGGAGATTTAGGCTTGAGATAAGGCAAAAATTCTTCACGGAAGGGGTGGTTAGGCATTGGAACAGTCTGCCCAGGGAGGTGGTTGACTCGCCTTCCCTGGAGGTGTTTAAGGTGCGGCTGGATGAGGTACTTAGGGGCATGGTTTAGGGATTGGTGGGAATGGTTGGACTCGACGATCCGGTGGGTCTCTTCCAACCTGGTTATTCTGTGATTCTGTGATTCAGTAACATGAGATGCTTATAGCTCTTTCTAAAAGCTTGGACTTTAGAGAATGTCAAGACCTCTAAAGAGGAGGAGTTGAGAGTTCACGTTTCGCATCCCAGTAGGGCTCACGTACACGTGTCCTCGTGCTGTGAAGTGTCCACTCTGAAGAACCCAGCTCCAGTTGCCTGTTTTCCCGGCTTTCTTCTTGCGGGTATTTGCTGTTGAAAACAAACCAAAATCACTCTTTGCCTCAAGAACGTAGGTCAACAACATTTCTCATGTCTGTGACGTGTGATTCCAAGGGGACTGTCAGACAAAGCACAAACTTCTGCTGCACACACATCAAAATCAACATGGTTTTTCTCACCAGTTTTCTCTCCTCATTCAATTCCAAACAAAAAAACCCCAGTTCGACTCACCACCAGAGTCCAGCGGTTTGTCAGGTGGACAAGGACCAAGACAACATCTTGCTTGAAGAGATCCAGGCCTTGGGTCCAACTCTTCACTGCTGCGTAACCTGAAGAGGTTAGTATTTGATAGAAGAAAGCAGTAAAAGCATGAACTGCTGGATATCCTTCCTTCTTGCTTCTTTCCATCACAAGATTCACGTAGAAATTAATGATCTATAACATAAGGAGTGAGCTTGAGAGGTAAACCAAGACACTAGATTCCCAAAGGAATGAAACAGCAGCAAGGGCCATGAGGCTGCTCACCGAACGAGGATATCGTCCTCCTGCAGCCAGTTTTACCTCAGAATCGAGCCAGCGACATTTCTGCATCATGCAGAGGTCACCACGAGCGACGTTCGTTTGGAAGGCACTGCTAACGATGTCGTTTGGCTCCCCGCGGCTAAACGTGGCCTCGATCTCTCTATGGCCTAAACAAAACGATTAAACGGTGAAGGACTCATGAAGTGGAGCGATGAGCACGCTAAGAAGCTTTCAGCTGCAAGAACACCTGCAATGAAGCTCCGGCACCAGCTTTTTGCTAAGTTAGCAACAGCACCCCAACTTTCAGCTTCAGAGCCCAGCCCCACTTTGTATCCACAAAAGGAAGCCGATATCCAACACGTGGGCACCAAATACGCTGAAGCAGCTGGAAAATAAACAGAAGGAGAGCAACCCCCTCTCCCAGGGGATGCTGCAGCCCTGGCCGCACTGAGGGTTAAGTGAGGGAAACTGGTTCCAGGAGGTATTTTACCTACAAGAGAAGCGTATCAGTAATTATAAAAGAAATCAGTGTCCTGCAAGAAGCTTCACAAGAGGTAACTGGCCAACGGGAAAATACAGAGAAGTAGAAGTGCAAATTGGAGCAGCTGCCTCGAGGATGAACTGTTGCTCAACCTGCACATGTTCTGTCCATGGAGGCCAAGCTCCGAGTCAAAGAGAAGCCTAAAGAACCGCGCAGGTATGTTATTCACGTGGCGAGGGGCTTTGAATCCCCCAGTGCAGTGGGAGGTGTCCCTGCCCATGGCAGCGGGTGGGGCTGGATGGGCTCGGAGGCTCCTTTGAACCCAAACCGCTCTGTGATTCTGTGATTCCCTCCCTTCAGCTGTTCAGACACATCAAGGAGACCCCCCCCCGAGCCTTCTCTTCTCCAGGCGGAACAGAAGAAGAGGTTGTTGCGGTTTTTGATCTTGTAAAACATCAGCTTATTTTTTCTCTTTCAAGTTTACTATTTAGGACCTTCTCTCAAGCATTTCTGGTCTCAGCTTCTTCTCAAGTTCAACAGTTCCTCCTACCACAGACCTTTAATGGTTCTTTAATCTCCTGCATCTATGAAGCGTCTGGATTTAAAGGAAAAGTTGGACAACGGCTGGGGGGGAAGCAGCTGCAGATCTCCCCTAGTACAGCAGCCTGGAGGAGTTCCAGAAGAGCTTGGAAAAAAACCACCACGTGGACACAAATACGAATGTTGGCAACACCGAGGAAGCTGAAGAAGGAGAGTGGAAGTTACATGTTTCAGAGAAGAAGTCAAAGCAAACAGAAGGGTTTTTACCTCAGACGAGCAACCAGCCTGTGATAAAGGGTCCGTGTTTCCCTATTCAAGCAAGTGCTGGTTCCACAAAGCATTTTACCTAAGAGAGAAGTGGATAAAGCCACAGAGACCACACCCCCTCCCTCATAGGCCACGTCCCCTGCATTGGTCTCATCCCATCGCCCCATAGCCACTCCCCCTCTTTCTCCATATATGGACATGCCCACCGCATACCATAGCCACGCCCACTCCCCAGAGGCCACGCCCCCACTTCTCACTGGGAAATGCTGGGAATCACTGGGATGCACTGGGAGAGTACTGGGAGGCACTGGGTGGGAACTGGGAGCCCTAGGACACACTGGGAGTGCACTTGGAGTCACTGCGGAGCACTGGGATGCACTGGGAGGCCATTGGAGAGCACTGGGAGGTCACTGGTTCCACAGTGGTCCCATGCTGGTGTGCAGGGGTGCCTTACTGGTCCATACTGGTGTTCCTGCTGCCCATACTGGGAGTACTGTTCCCACACTGGTTCCTTACTGGTCCATAATGATGCCACACTGGGTGCCCTTGTGTCCCTGGTGTCCGTACTGGGAGCACTGGTGCCACACTTGTCCATACTGGTGCCATACTAGGAGCACTGATCCCAGCTTGGTGCCACACTGGTGGTTCCCAGTGACTGCCAGTGCATCCCAGTGCCCTCCCAGTGTGGCCCCTTGCTCATGAGCACTGGGGAAGCTCTGGGAGGACAATGGGTCACACTGGGAGTCACTAGGATGGACTGGGAGTCACTGGGTCACACTGGGAGTCACTGAGGAGAATTTAGAGGGCCCTGGGAAATAGTAGGAGTCAGTGGGATGTACTGGGAGTCACTGGGGAGCACTGGGAGGGCACTGGGAAACACTGGGAGTCTGTGGGATGCACTTGGAGTCACTGCAATGTGGTGGGAGGATGTAGCATACTGGTCCATACTGGTGCCATACTGGAAGCACTGGCATCCCTGGTGCCCATCCTGGTCTCCCACTGGTGCCATACTGGTGCCTTACTGGTCTGTACTGGTGCCATACTGGCATTTCTGTTGTTAATCTTGGGATCACTGGTGCCATCCTGGTCCCACGCTGGTTCCTTGCTGGTCCCTACTAGTGCTGTACTGGGATCTATGGGATCCATACTGGGTGTACTGGGACAATTCCTGTTTAGCCTGGAGAAGAGGAGGCTGAGGAGAGACCTCATTGCTCTCTACAACTACCTGAGGGGAGGTTGTGGAGAGGAGGGAGCTGGGCTCTTCTGCCAAGTGACAGGGGCCAGGATGATAGGGAATGGCCTCAAGCTCCGCCAGGGGAGATTTAGGCTGGATATTAAGGAAAAAATTTTCACAGAAAGGTAAAAGAAAAAAGAGAAGACAGGGGAGCCCTGGGAAGAAGCCCCGCCCCCTGCACCCTGCCCCCGCCCCCTTTCTGTTGGGCTCCCCGAGTTGGTCAGTTGGAGCCACGGGCACCAGACACAGCAGAGGGAGCTGAGCTGGCACGGTGCCGTGAGGGGCAGCATCTGCCCGAGCAGTGCTTCTCCGGCACCAGCACCCCACTGCCCATCCTCGCTGTCCCCGGCTGGGCCACATCTCTGGTGCCCGGCGAGGGTCCTCCTGTCCCGGCCAGGATGGGCCAGGTCAACTGCTTCTGCAGCTCCAGGTGGGCTCCCGTGGTGGCTTGGGGACACCGGGGCACAGCTGGGGCCTGCCCAAGCAGTGTTGCTCATGCTTGCCGCGCTCTGCTCTGCAGGGAGGCTCTCAGCGAGGCTGAGGCGGTGCTGAGCGCAGATGTGCAGCTGAGCTGGGGACGCAAGAGGACCGAGAGGCGACTTCTCCTCCTCCAGGAGGAACTGGTGATCGCCAAGTTGCGGTAAGAGCCTGGGAGCCCAGCTCCCTGTCCCCCATTCCTGGTGCTGGGAGCGGGGCAAGGACACCTTGGCACAAGCCCCAGGCCCCAAGACCTCGGTGATGGATGCACCACGCTCTGTCCCGAGGCCAGGTTGGGGACAGGGCTCTTCCCGCGGGGACCACTAGGAGGCCACCCCCAGCTCACTGCCTGCCTCTGCTTTCCACAGACCTGGCAGCAACCTGCGCCCACAGCTCCGCCTGGCCCTCGACCAGCTGTGGGTGCTGAGCAGTGGGAATGAGGCAGGGCAGCCAGAAGAAGAGGAGGATGGCAGCGGCGAGGGCAGCAACTCCCTCATCCTCGTCTGGCCGGCAGGCTCCTGCATCGCCACTTTTGCGTGAGTTGCGGTGCCACGTGCCACGGCTGCTGGGCAGTGGGGTGCAATGCTGGCCCCCCTTCTCCCTGGGCTTCGGCAGCCACAGTCGGGGCTGGCAAGGGGCAGGAGAGCCTCTCAACCGTGCCCACGCCATTCTGTGCGTGGCCTCTGTCCTGCACACAGAAGCTGGGCAAGGAGCGGGCAGCGCACCAGCAAGGAGTGAGGGAGGGAAAGAGGGATGGAAGGAGAGAGGGAGAGAGGGAGGGAAGGATGGAGGGAGAGAGGGAGAGAGGGAGGGAGGGAAGCATGGATGGAGAGAGGGAGGGAGGGAGGGAGGAAGGGAGGGAAGGATGGAGGGAGAGAGGGAGAGAGGGAGGGAGGGAAGGATGGAGGAATGGAGGGTGGGAGGGAGGGAAGGATGGGAGGAGATAGGGAGGGAGTGAGGGAGGGAGGGAAGGATAGAAGTTGGGAGGGAGGGAGGGAGGGAGGGAGGGAGGGAGGGAAGGATGGAGAGAGAGAGGGAGGGAGGGAGGGTGGGAAGGATGGAGGAAGGGAGGGAGGGAGGGAAGGATGGAGGGAGGGAAGGAGGGTGGGCAGGAGGGAGGGAGGGAGGGTAGGATGGAGGGAGGGAGAGAGTGGAAGGGAGGGAAGGAGGAAGGGAGGGAGGGAGGGGGGGAAGGAGGGAGGGAGGAAAGGAAGGAGGGAGGGAGGGAGGGATGAAGGGAGAGAGGGAGGGAAAGATGGAGGGAGGGAGGAAGGGAAGGATAGAGGGAGGGAGGGAGGGTGGGCAGGAGGGAGGGAGGGATGGAGGGAGAGAGGGAGGGAGAGAGAGAGGGAGAGAGGGAGGGAGGGAGGAAGGGAAGGATGGAGGGAGGGAGGGAAGGATATAGGGAGGGAGAGAGGGAGGGAGGGAGAGAGGGAGGAAGGGAGAGAGAGAGAGATAGAGGGAGGGAAGGATGGAGGGAGAGAGGGAGGGAGGGAGGGTGGGCAGGAGGGAGGGAGGGATGGAGGGAGAGAGGGAGGGAGGGAAGGAAGGATTGAGAGAGAGAGGGAGGGAGGGAGGGAGGAAGGGTGGGCAGGAGGGAGGGAGGGAAGGATGGAGGGAGAGAGGGAGGGAGGGAGGGAGGCCGTGTGTGTTGCGTTGTGTCTGTGGGGTGAGCATACAGGCAGAAGAAACAAGAAGGATGGGAGACATTTCTCACTCCTGCTTCTCCCTGTCCCCTTTTGCTTGCCAGCAGGGACAGGCCAGATCAGCTCCTCTGGCAGGACAGAGGGAGGCAGAGCTTGGGCAACGCCTCTGTCCTGCCCCATGGGACTTGGTCCTGCCCCAGTGTCCTTGCCTATGGGCAGGGCTGTGCAGGCACCTGCCTCTGCCTGCAGGCTCGGGGGGCCAGTGGGGTCTGACGCTGCTTCTCCTCTCTTTCTGCAGCTCCCAGGCGCTGAAGGAGCTCTGGGTGGACACACTGCTGGGTAAGCCTGGGGACCATGCATGCGAAGGCACATGGGGGAACACAGCCCCCCAGGTGGGGACAGGTGTCCCTGCAGATGCCGGCAGCTTTGAGGCAGATGGGGATCGTTCAGGGATGCAAAGTCTCTTCTTGCGCTGTTTGCAACAGAGAGAGGCAGGCGGGGAAGCAGGGCTGGTTGCCTGGCAGGCAGGAGCGATGCAGACAGCTCTGCTCTCTGCTTGGCGCTGGGGCGTTACGTGGGGGAGGTTTGCAACCGCTTCCTCCTGAGAGTGAGGAGGTGGCTCGGGGTTCACTCTTTCTATCCCTTCCCCGTGCCCAGGCAATCAGAAGAGGAGAAGAAAGCCCGCGTGACGCGACTGACTTCCATCGAAGTCCTGGAGAAGGAGCTGAGCTGCCGCCGTGCTGTGAGTATCTCTCCCCTCAGCTCTGTCCCTGAGCATTGCTCCTCCACCAAGCAGGAGAGCATTGCTTCTCCCCTTCTTCCACTGCTTCTCTCTTGCCCAGTGGAGGACAGTGCGTGCCAGGAGCCTAGAGAAGCTACTTGAGGCCCAGGCAAAGGTGAGAAAGGCTGCCTTTCACCCTCCTGCTGCTGTGCTAGAGCGCCCGGGATCCCTGGGGAGTGGGGGGGAACTTTTGTGAGAGGGTCTCTCGGTGCCCCGTGGGGAGCTGAGGGGTTGGGGAGCCAGCGGGAATGCCAGCACGGCCTGGCGGGTTGTGCCGGGGAGGATACCTTCCACCCTCAGGCTGCTGGTGCTGGGCGGCCGCTTGCTCTTTCTCCTCTAGGGCTGCTCTCTAAGCACAACCTGGTTCTTGCAGGATGACGGCAAGCAAGGGCCTCCACCGGTGCCTTCTGGCAATGCAGGAGGATGTTCCGAGCTAGCAGGTGAGTGTTGGAAAGAAAGGTGGGGAGGACCTTCTTTCCTCGGGCAAGTAGCTCTTCTGCAGAAGCCGGGATGCTGCTGCAGCTGTCCTTCACCTAGATCAAGGTGGTCCCCATCGCTCTGCAGCAGGCGAGTGCTGATCCACAGGGGTCCCCTCATTCCCTTGTTGACTGTCGCTTGCACGGTGGGGCAGAGGGGACATTGCTGTGTCCCCGAGGTGGTGCCTGTCTCTGCTCCATCCTTGGAGCCAGGAGGATGGGCTGAGCAGGCATTAGCTCTGCTCTCTTGTCCCCTGAGTGTTGTCGCGCAGGTTTGGCACCCCAAGGGAAGATGTCAGCCGGACGAGGAAGGACGACATTTGGAGAGTGGCTGCTGAACGTGCTTCTCTGAGGACACGGAGCCTGGGCTGCTGCCCGCTGCCTTGAGGAGGGCAGGCTGAGGGCTGGCTCAGGCTGTCCTGCTAGCACCCTGGCTCTCCGGAGCCTCTGAGGCGCAGGCATTGCGGAGAAGCCGTGCTTTCAGCTCCCGGCTCCCAGCCCGTCCTGCTCCCTGTCAGGGCAGGGCAGAGCAGGGCTGCCCGCGGGAGCGCTGTCCTGGCGGTCCCCATTGATGGCCCTCTCTCTGTTTCCCTTTGCAGCAGGAGGGAGCAGGAGGAAGAGGATGGGGCTGCCCTGGCCCTTTGCTCTGCGGCGGAGCCCAACGGCTGCCCGGGAGCCAGGACAGGCAGGCTCCGGCTCTAGCAGAGGGCTGTTTGCACAGCCCCTGGCAGCCCTCTGTGGGGAGGACTGCACGCTGCCCCAGCCCATCCAGGTAAGCCAGCATGGCCAGAGTGTCCCTCACCTTCCATTCACCTGCTACGGACACGTGCTGGGTGTCTCCAGGAGCTCCCAGCATGGCCACTGGTCTCTTCAGCCAAGCCTGGTGCTGCTGGTCTCAGCGTATTTGCCATGGGAGGGAGCCGGGGGTTGTGCAGAGCTGCTGCCCTGGCCACCGCTCTCAGAAGGCAGCTCTTCAGCCAAGCAAATCTTCTTGTGTGCACCCTGCAGGAGCTCCTGGATATCCTGCACCAACGTGGACCATCAACAGAAGGCGTCTTTCGGAGAGGGGAGTGCATGTCGTCGCTTCAGGAGCTGCGGGAGGCCCTGGACCGCGGTGTGGCTGCTGACCTGGGAAGCCAGCCTGTGCACCTGCTGGCGGGCATCTTGAAGGTGAGCACTCCTGACCTGCAGCAGGGAAGAGCTCCTGGCTCTCCTGGACTCTTCAAGGGCTCACCTGGAGCCGTTGCCATTGCAGGACTTCCTCCGAAGCATCCCTGGCAAGCTACTCGTCAGCAGCCTCTACGACGACTGGATGGGAGCCATGGAGAAGCCAAGCGATTGGGAGAAGGTGGAAGGGCTCAAGGCGTAAGTGTGGCCGGCAGCCTGTCTTTTGAGCAGTGACTTTGTGGAGGCCTGGGACTAGCCTGCAAAGGGCCGGGCTCCTTCCAAAGCCGTGTTTTCTGGCTGGCAGCTGTTTCTGGGCTGGGCTTGGGTTTGGGGCCAAAGGGCATGGACAGGGAAGCTTCCCCTGCATAGACTTGGGAGAAATCAGGCTGCCCAGGGAGGGAGTTGAGTCACCTTCCCTGGAGGTGTTTAAGGCACGGGTGGACGAGGTGCTAAGTGGCGTGGGTTAGTGTTTGATAGGAATGATTGGACTCGATGATCTGGTGGGTCTCTTCCAAACTGGTTATTCTATGATTCTATGATTCTATGAACCTTGTGTTGCTGTTCCCTCAGAGTGGCCAGCAAGTTGCCTGCAGCCAATCTCCTCCTCCTGGAACGGCTGCTGACTCTCCTCCAGCGCATTGGCCGCAATGCAGCCACCAGCAGGATGAGCTACAGCAACCTGGCCATCTGCGTTGGACCAAACCTGCTGAGCCCGACCAACGAGGAGCTGCTCTCGCTGGAGGCCATGGTGGAGGTTTCAAAGAAGGTACTCTGGGCTGAGAAGCTGGCTGCAGCCTTCCCAGTCTAGAAGAGCTTGGCTCTTGAGAGGTCTCTGGCTGCCCTCTTTCTCCAGCAAGTGCTGCTGGGAAGAGCAGCCCCACGGCAACAGCCTTCTGTGCAGACAGAAGGGTCAGGAGTGGGAAAGGCTGCTTGACGCACTTTCAGGCACCGTGCCAAAACCAGGGGTTTTCCATGTGCAGGTGAAGGCACTGGTGGAGTTCCTCATCGAACACCAGTGTGAAATCTTTGGGGAGGAGACAGAGGGTATTTGCAGTCCCTCCACAACTGAGGAACAAACTGCATCCCTGGGCAGATCCACAGGTAGGAGGGGCTGGTGGCTGCCACCCTCTGAGCAGACAGCTGGGGCAGGGCTTTGGCTGGGTTGTGCTCTAGCCGCTGGCCACTTCTAAGAAGTCACTTGGCTGCATGTGCTTTTGCCCTCCAGAGCTGCCTTTGGAAGCGCAACGTGGCCCTGCAGGCAAAGCAGCTGTGCAGCACCAGCCCAAAGCTTCCCTGGACACACCAGCCTCTCCACTCGTCGGCCAGAAAGCATCAGAAGCAGGCACGCTGGTGGCATCACTTCAGGAAGAGGTATAGATTTCAAAAGCAAAGCCTCCTGCCGCGGAAGGCAGTGGTGCAGCAGAAGGGTATCTGCAGACTCTGTCTCGGGAGGGTGGAAGAAACTCTGGCAGAACACAGCTGGCAATCCTTTTCTTGCCTGGACGGGGACCTCAGGCAGCCTGCAGAATGCCCCCACAAACAAACTCAGCCTCACCCGCCCCTGTGAACATTGTCTTCCAAAGTCAGGCCCTTGGTAGAAGGGCTAATGCAAACCAGCCAAAGGGATCTGCTCTGGCGAGTTGAAGTAGCAACGGGACAGTCTGTCACTTTACTACCCCAGGGTGCCCCTTGCCACCTGCTAACGCTGACATTCATTGTTTAGGCACCCGCTGCGTTGCCTGCAAGCACCGCAGAGACGTCGGAAGAGTCCCGGCTTGGAGCAGAAGGATCCAAGATCCTGTTGGAAGGAAGAAGGTAAAATGAGTTAGCTTTGGTTCAATGAAGAACTAATTCGGGTTGATCCTAATTTTATCTATCTAATCACACTGTGGGATGGAAAGGCTTGCAGGGTCCTCCTGTGAAAATGGAAATAAAAGAAAAGGAAAGAGAAAAGCGGCCTGGGCAGAGTCGTGGGAAATACATGAAGAGAAGAAAAGAAGGAAGAGAGAAAATAAACGGAAACCAAAACAAGGCAGGAAGGTTCACAAGGTGAAGAAGCCCAGGTGCGTAGCAGGCGCTGCTGCCCGTCTTTCCCCACTCAGACGCTGCTCTACGTTAGTTCAGTTCCATGGGAAGGGGTTGTGCTGGGATGGATTTGGAAAGAATTCCTTTGCAGCTCTCCCAGGGCAGCCCATTGAGCGCTGCTGTGTGGCACAGGGGCACGGGGCATCTCCAAATGCTCACGGCTCTGCGAGAGGATTACCTAGCGGTGTAAGGTGCCAGAGCCATCCCGCAGCCTATGTCAGCAGCAGCTCTCTCCCCTGAATCGCAAAGAATCCCTTTGCAACTGTGCTCCCCAAAGGAAGGGGCAGTAAGCCGTGCTTCTCGCTGCCTTTGTGAGCTGATCAGTGCTTTCTGACTCCGTCCTCACAGGTGCTGAGAAATTGAATTTATGAAAGAGACGCTGTATCCTGAATGCCAGTAATTATTTGGAACAGAACCATATGCCTCATTCTACTCCTCCCCTGTGTTCTGAGTTTAACTAATTAAATATGTTCAATAGTAAAACGATAAGGTACTTTTGATGTGGGTGTTTGTTTGTTTCATTGATTTCATTTTGGCTTATATGTGATCTGTATTTATGGAAGTCAGATAGGAACACTAAACAGTGGGTTGTATCTGCTTGCTTGCTCAATCTTTCTTAGTGTCTCTAAAGGAAAACATAATCCCAAAACTGGGACAAGGAATGGAATTGTGACGAAGAAAGGAGCGCCCTCCCCCTCTTCACTAATTATTTCTTGTAGGTGCAGGGACTAAGCTTATTATATGAAAATGGCAGTGAAATAGAAAAAAACCCAAAACAACTCACGGTTACTTTTTCAGTGATATCCAGTGTACAGTGAAAAAGTGGCTCTGGATATTTACATGAACTGAGAAATAGCTCTTTTTTCATATTAAGGAAATAAAATTGCCAACCCCAATGTGAACAGGTTATCTTGTTCCCAAATTATTAAAATCTATTTGGTGTTTCTGGAAACTCTGAAGCATATAATTTGGCTGATGTGCCTTGATCATTTGGTTTGTACTTTAACCTGGATGTGGACACCTGGAATTGATCAGAAGGTGATGGGGAATTCCCGGGGTTTTTTTTTACATATGTTTTTTTAGTAATATTCTGTTGCTTTTAGGATAATATTTTTTATTAATTATCAACTTAGTCTGTAAAGATCCTTATTTTGTGATAATATTCCAGATAAATAAGAGTCCAAAAATCCAGAAGCATAAGAGTCTGACTGAGTTGTGTAATAGATTATAATTTAAAGGCACTTGAAAAAAATTGTGGAGATTTAACATCACCAAGGATTTATGTAAAAGATATTAATCTGACTGTTTCCGCACACGTCACTTCTAACAGGAAGATGAAGCAAATTTGATGACTTTCTCTTGAGATCTTGTGTTTTAAAGCACTTTATTGGAAAACAAAACCACAGCACAGAAAAAAAAATAAAAAATGAAGTTTTGTCTTAAGGCAGGAAATAAAACTAGGATGGGTTGATTTCCTCTCTTCTCCCTCAGTTTAAGTTGCACCTTCCCAGTTCCAGTTGCACCTTCCCAGTTCCAGTTCTCGCAGCTTCAGGACAAGGTGTCTACAGGAGCTCCTCACCCTAGAAGTGATCGTTTTATGTCGTTCTGCTCCCTGGGCTCTTGCACACAGTCTCGGTGATGCACGTTTTAGATGAGGATCTATAAAACTGTCAGACTAATCTACAAACAGCAACCATCTTTCCGAGAACACTTTGTGTATCCTATGACTTTGAAGGAGTTGTCTTTTGCCATTCTGCATCCTGGTCCAAGACAACAAGGTGCAGCCTGGCAAAAACCTACCTGGACCAACACCAACACAACTGAGATGCCCTGTCCTGACCACGGTTGTATCGGAACCTTCAGGAGATCCTTAGTCGGGTTCCAGTTAACAGAGAAGTCATTAGCGTTACGTAGGGATGTTTTGAAACCAGAGACAATTCATTACCTCCGTCTCTTTTGCTTCCAAGAGAGATGGTAATCGCTGCCGTTCAGCGTGGGCTCCTCGTGGCAGGCAGCCAGGAGCCATAAGGCAGAGTTACAGCCCGTGAAGTCTTGAACGTCAACACGGAGAGATGCCAACATAAAGCACAAGTAGGTTCCAGCTCTCAGCCAGGCTCCCAGTTGACATTCTCAAGTGATTCAAAGGCCCAAGGTGATACTTTCTTGAAACTTGTTTCATCAATTCAGTAAAGCCTTTGATACAGTTTCTCACAGCATTCTGCTTCGGAAACTGTCACCTCTGGCCTGGACAGGCGCACACTCTCCTGGGTGGAGAACTGGTTGGATGGCCGGGCCCAGAGGGTGGTGGTAAATGGAGTTAAATCCAGCTGGAGGCCAGTGACAAGTGGGGTTCCCCAGGGCTCAGTCCTGGGTCCAGTCCTGTTTAATGTCTTTATCAACGATCTGGATGAGGGCATTGAGTCCTCCCTTAGCAAGTTTGCAGATGACACCAAGCTGGGTGGAAGTGTGGATCTGCTGGAGGGTCGGGAGTCTCCAAAGGGACCTGAACAGGCTGGACTGCTGGGCAGAGACCAACGGCATGAGGTTTAACAAGGCCAAATGCCGGGTCCTGCACTTGGGGCACAACAACCCTAAGCAGAGGTACAAACTAGGAGAAACCTGGCTGGAAAGCTGCCAGGAGGAGAAGGACCTGGGGGTGCTGGTTGACAACCAACTGAACATGAGCCAGCAGGGGCCCAGGTGGCCAAAAAGGCCAATGGCATCCTGGCTTGTATCAGGAACGGCGTGACCAGCAGGTCCAGGGAGGTTATTCTCCCTCTGCACTCGGCACTGGTGAGACCGCTCCTCGAATCCTGTGTTCAGTTCTGGGCCCCTCACCACAAGGAGCATGTTGAGGCTCTGGAGCGAGTGCAGAGAAGAGCAACGAAGCTGGTGAGGGGGCTGGAGAACAGGCCTGATGAGGAGCGGCTGAGAGAGCTGGGGGTGTTCAGCCTGGAGAAGAGGAGGCTGAGGGGAGACCTCACTGCTCTCTACAACTACCTGAGGGGAGGTTGTGGGGAGCAGGGAGCTGGGCTCTTCTCCCAAGTGAGAGGGGACAGGATGAGAGGGAATGGCCTCAAGCTCCACCAGGGGAGGTTTAGGCTTGAGATTAGGAAGAAATTCTTCACGGAGAGGGTGGTTAGGCATTGGAACAGTCTGCCCAGGGAGGTGGTTGAGTCACCGTCCCTGGAGGTGTTTAAGTTGAGGGTAGATGAGGTACTTAGGAGCATGATTTAGGGATTGGTGGGAATGGTTGGACTCGATGATCCAGTGGGTCTCTTCCAACCTGGTCATTCTGTGAAGCTACTCTGTGACTGGGAATGACCGGGCTGTACTAGGAGGGCACTGTGGGAGCACTGGGAAGGACTGGGAATGACCGGGCTGTATTGGGAGGGACTGGGAATGACCGGGCTGTACTGGGAAAGCAATGGGGGAGCACTGGGAGGGACTGCGAATGAACGGACTGTACTGGGAGGCACTGGGAATGACCGGCCTGTAGTGGGAAGGACTGGGAATAGTCGGGCTGTACTGGGAGGGCACTGAGAGGAACTGGAAATTACCAGGTGGTACTGGGAGGGACTGGGAATGACTGGCTTTACTAGAAGGGCACTTGGGGAGCAGTGGGAGGGACTGGGAATATCTGGGCTGTACTGGGAGGGCACTTAGGGAGTACTGGGAGGGATTGGGAATGACCATGCTGTACTGTCAGGGAACTGGTAATGAGCGGGATGTACTGGGAGGAACTGGGAATGACCAGGATGTACTGGGAATGACTGGGAATGACTGGGCTGTGCTGGGAGGGACTGGGAATGACTGGGTTGTACTTGGAGGGCACTGGGGAGCACTGGGATGGACTGGGAATGACCGGGCTGTACTGGGCGGGACTGGGAATGACCAGGATATACTGGGAGGGATTGGGAATGACTGGGGTGTACTGAGAGGGCACTGAGGGAGCAATGGGAGGGTCTGGGAATGACCGGGCTGTTCTGGGAGCGACTGGGAATGACCGGGATGTATTGGGAGGGATTGGGAATGACTGGGCTATACTGGGAGGACACTGTGGGAGCACTGGGAGGGCTCGGGAATGACCGGGATGTTCTGGGAGGGACTGGGAATGATCAGGTGGTACTGGTAGGGACTGGGAATGACTGGCTGTACTAGGAGGGCACTGGGGGAGCACTGGGTGGGACTGGGAATTACCTGGCTGTACTGGGAGGGCATTTGGGGAGCACTTGGAGAGACTGGGAATATCTGGGCTGTACTGGGAGGGCACTTAGGGAGTACTGGGAGCGACTGTGAATGACCATGCTGTACTGGGAAGGCACTGAGAATGAGCAGGCTGTACTGGGAGGAACTGGGAATGACCAGGATGTACTCGGAAGGATTGGGATTGACTGGTCTGTGCTGAGAGGGACCGGGAATGAATGGGCAGTACTGGGAGGGCACTGGAGGAGCACTTGAAGGGACTGGGAATTACCGGGCTGTACTGGGAGGGCACTAGGGGAGCACTGAGAGGGACTGGGAATGAGTGGGCTATACTGGGATGGCACTGGGGGAGCACTGGGAGGTACTGGGAATGACTGGGCTGTACTGGGAAGGACTGGGAATAACCGGGATGTACTGGGAGGGCACTGGGAGAGCACTTGGAGTGACTGGGAATGAACAGGCTGTACTGGGAGGTACTGGGAATGACTGGGCTGTACTGGGAGGGACTGGGAATAATCGGACTGTACTGGGAGGGCACTGGGGGAGCACTGGGAGTGACTGGGAATGAACGGGCTGTACTGGGAGGTACTGGGAAAGATTGGGCTGGACTGGGAGGGACTGGGAATAACCGGGCTGTACTGGGAGGGCACTGGGTGAGCACTGGGAGTGACTGGGAGTGAACGGGCTATACTGGGAGGTATTGGGAATGACCGGACTGTACTGAGAGGGACTGGGAATGACCGGGCTGTTGTGGGAGTGACTTGGAATAGCCGGGCTGTACTGGGAGGGCACTGGAGGAGCCCTGGGAGGAACTGGGAATGAACGTACTGTACTGGGAGGGACTGGGAATGAACGGGCTGTACTAGGATGTCACTGGGTGAGCACTGGTAGTGACTGGGAATGAACGGGCTGTACTGGGCGGCACTGGGAATGAACGGACTGTACTGGGAGGCACTGGGAATGACCGGGCTGTTGTGGGAGGGACTGGGAATAGCCGGACTGTACTGGGAGGGCAATGAGTTGTACTGGGAATGATCAGGTTATACTGGGAGGGCACTGAGGGAGTAATGTGAGGAACTGGGAATATCTGGGCTGCACTGGGAAGGCACTGGTGGAGTACTGGGAGGGACTGGGAATGAATGGAAAGTACTGGGAGGGCACTAGGGGAGCACTGGCAGGGACTATGAATGACCGGGCTATACTTGGAGGGCACTGGGGGAGCACTGGGAGGGACTGGGAATGACCGGGCTATACTGGGAGGGCACTGGGGGAGAACTGGGAGGGACTGGGATTGAGCACGCTGTACTGGGATGGCAGTGTGGGAGCACTGGGAAGGTCTGGGAATGACCAGGCTGTATTGGGAGGGCTGTGGGGAAGCACTGTGAGGGACTGGGAATCACCGGGCTGTACTGGGAGTGACTGGGAATTACTGGGCTGTACTGGGAGGGACTGGGAATGACTGGGTGTTCTGGGAGGGTACTCGGGGAGCACTGGGAGGGAATGGGAATGAGCGGGCTGTACTGGGAGGGAGTGGGAATGAGCTGACTGTACTGGGAGGGAGTGGGAATGAACAGGCTGTACTGGGAGGGACTGGGCATGACTGTGATGTACTATGATGGCACTGGTGGAGCACTGGGTGGGACCGGGAATTACTGGGCTGTACTGGGATGGAATGGGAATGAGCGCGCTGTACTGGGATGGACTGGAAATGACCGGGCTGTACTGGGAGGGACTAGGAATGACTGGGTTGTACTTGGAGGTCACTGGGGAAGCACTGGGAGGGACTGGGAGTGACCGGGCTGTACTGGGAGGGCACTGGGGGAGGACTGGGAGGGACTGGGAATGACCGGGCTGTACTGGGAGGAACTGGGAATGACCGGGCTGTAGTGGTAAGAACTGTGAATGACCGGGCTGTACTGGGAGGGCACTGGGGGAGTACTGGGATGGAATGGGAATGGCCAGACTGTACTGGCAGGGACTGGGAATGACTGGGCTGTACTGGGAGGGCACTGGGGGAGTACTGGGATGGAATGGGAATGGCCAGACTGTACTGGCAGGGACTGGGAATGACTGGGCTGTACTGGGAGGGCACTGAGAGGGACTGGGAATGATCAGCCTGTACTGGGAGGTACTGGGAATGAGCGGGCTGTACTTAGAGGGCACTGAGGGAGCACTGGGAGGGACTGGGAATGACTGGGCTGTACTGGGAGGGACTGGGAATGTCCGGGCTGTACTGCGAGGGACTGGGAATGACCGGGATGTAGTGGGAGGGACTGGGAAGGACCTGGCTGTCCTGGAAGGGACTCGGAATGACTGGGCTGTACTGGGAGGGCACTGAGGGAGTACTGAGAGTAACTGGGAATGACCGGGCTGTACTCGCACGGCACTGGGGGAGCAATGGGAGGGACTGGGAATATCTGGGCTGTACTCGGAGTGCACTTTGGGAGCATCGGGAGGGACTGGGAATGACAGGGCTGTATTGGGAGGGCACTGTGGGAACACAGGGAGGGACTGGGAATGACTGGACTGTACTGGGAGGTACTTGGAATGACTGGGCTGTTCTGGGAGGGCACTGGGTGAGCAATTGGAGGGACTGGGAATAGCTTGGCTGTATTGGAAGGCACTGGGGGAGCACTGGGAGCGACTGGGTATGGCTGGGCTGTACTGGGAGGCCACTATGGGAGCACTCATTGGGACTGGGAATGACCATCTTGTACTGGGAGGAAACTGGGGGAGCACTGGGAGCGACTGGGAATGAACGGGCTGTACTGGGAGGGACTGGGAATGACTGGGCTGTACTGGGAGGTCACTGGGAAAGCACTGGGAGGGACTGGGAATATCCAGGCTGTACTGGGAGGGACTGGGAATGACTGGTCTGTACTAGGAAGGACTGGGAATGACTGGGCTGTACTGCGAGGGACTGGGAATGACTTGGCTTTACATGTAATCATTGAATGGTTTGGGTGGGAAGGGGCCTCAGAGCCCATCCAGTCCCACCCCGGCCATGGGCAGGGACACCTCCCACTGGATCAGGGGCTCCAAGCCCCATCCAACCTGGCCTTGAACATCTCCAGGGATGGGGCAGCCACCACTGCTCTAAGCAACCTGGGCCAGTGTCTCACTGCCCTCATCGTGAGGAATTTGGATTGGACATTAGGACAAAAATCTTCCCCCTTCCAATTTAACCCCCCCAGCCTTGCCCTATCGCTCCATGCCCCCGTAAGCCCCTCCCCAGCTTTCCTGGAGCCCAACTCAGGGAAACACCCGCTCTACCCTCTGCTTTGTCACACACCAGGACTTGTGCTCCCAACCAGAATCATTATCCCAAATTCCAAGCCCGTTTCCAAAGCCTGTGTTCTCCAACAAAGCCAAACAGATGAAGATTGTCTTGGGAAGTGGAGGCAAAGTCAGATTCACCTGAACATGGCAGAATAATTCAAAAAAATGAAGCATGCAGCCAGCAAGGAGAGGTCATGCTGAAAGATTTCATCCGAGCGTGGTTGAGACCAGGTTGGATGGTGCTTTGAGTAAGTTGGTGTGGAAGGTGTCCCTGCCCATAGCAGGGTCTGGAACTGGATGGGATTTAAGGTCCCTCCTGATCCAAACCACTGTGCGATTCCATGGTTTCCTGGGTCAGCTGCTGCCTGAGGTGGCACCGTAAGAATATTCCCTCTCGTCTTGTCCCCTCTTCTCCCAAGTAACAGGGGACAGGGCGAGAGGGAATGGTCTCAAGCTCCACCAGGGGAGATTTAGGCTTGAGATAAGGCAAAAATTCTTCATGGAAAGGGTGGTTAGGCATTGGAACAGTCTGCCCAGGGAGGTGGTTGACTCGCCTTCCCTTGAGGTGTTTAAGGTGCGGGTGGATGAGGTACTTAGGGGCATGGTGTAGGGATTGGTGGGAATGGTTGGACTCGACGATCCGGTGGTTCTCTTCCAACCTGGTTATTCTGTGATTCTGTGATTCTGTAACATGAGATGCTTACGGCTCTTTCTAAAAGCTTGGACTTAGAGAGTGTCAAGACCTCTAAAGAGGAGGAGTTGAGAGTTCACGTTTCGCATCCCAGTAGGGCTCACGTACACGTGTCCTCGTGCTGTGAAGTGTCCACTCTGAAGAACCCAGCTCCAGTTGCCTGTTTTCCCGGCTTTCTTCTTGCGGGTATTTGCTGTTGAAAACAAACCAAAATCACCCTTTGCCTCAAGAACGTAGGTCAACAACATTTCTCATGTCTGTGACGTGTGATCCCAAGGGGACTGTCGGACAAAGCACAAATTTCTGCTGCACACACACCAAAATCAACGTGGTTTTTCTCACCAGTTTTCTCTCCTCATTCAATTCCAAACAAAAAAACCCCAGTTCGACTCACCACCAGAGTCCAGCAGTTTGTCAGGTGGACAAGGACCAAGCCAACATCTTGCTTGAAGAGATCCAGGACTGGGGTCCAACTCTTCACTGCTGCGTAACCCCAAGAGGTTAGTATTTGATAGAAGAAAGCAGTAAAAGCATGAACTGCTGGATATCCTTCCTTCTTGCTTCTTTCCATCACAAGATTTGCGTAGATATTAATGATCTATAATATAAGGAGTGAGCTTGAGAGGTAAACCAAGACGCTAGCTTCCCAAAAGAATGAAACAGCAGCAAGGGCCATGAGGCTTCTCGACGAACGAGGATATCGTCCTCCTACGGCCAGTTTTACCTCAGAATCGAGCCAGCGACATTTCTGCAGCATGCAGAGGTCACCACGAGCGACGTTCGTTTGGAAGGCACTGCTAACGAAATCGTTTGTCTCCCCGCGGCTAAACGTGGCCTCGATCTCTCTCTCCATGGCCTAAACAAAACGATTAAACGGTGAAGGACTCATGAAGTGGAGCGATGAGCACGCTAAGAAGCTTTCAGCTGCAAGAACACCTGCAATGAAGCTTCGGCACCAGCTTTTTGCTAAGTTAGCAACAGCACCCCAACTTTCAGCTTCAGAGCCCAGCTTTGCCCCGGTTTGTTTCCACAAAAGGAAGCCGATATCCAACACGTGGGCACCAAACACACTGAAGCAGCTGAAAAATAAACAGAAGGAGAGCAACCCCCTCTCCCAGGGGATGCTGCAGCCCTGGCCGCACTGAGGGTTAAGTGAGGGAAACTGGTTCCAGGAGGCATTTTACCTACAAGAGAAGCGTATCAGTAATTATAAAAGAAATCAGTGTCCTGCAAGAAGCTTCACAAGAGGTAACTGGCCAACGGGAAAATACAGAGAAGTAGAAGTGCAAATTGGAGCAACTGCCTCGAGGATGAACTGTTGCTCAACATGCACATGTTCTGTCCGTGGAGGCCAAGCTCCGAGTCAAAGAGAAGCCTAAAGAACCGCACAGTTATGTTATTCATGTGGCGAGGGGCTTTGAATCCCCCAGTGCAGTGGGAGGTGTCCCTGCCCATGGCAGCGGGTGGGGCTGGATTGGCTCGGAGGCTCCTTTGAACCCAAACCGCTCTGTGATTCTGTGATTCCCTCCCTTCAGCTGTTCAGACACATCAAGGAGACCCCCCCGAGCCTTCTCTTCTCCAGGCAGAACAGAAGAAGAGGTTGTTGAGGTTTTTCCTCTTGTAAAACATCAGCTTATTTTTTCTCTTTCAAGTTTACTATTTAGGACCTTCTCTCAAGCATTTCTGGTCTCAGCTTCTTCTCTAGTTCAACAGTTCCTCCTACCACAGACCTTTAATGGTTATTTAATCTCCTGCATCTATGAAGCGTCTGGATTTAAAGGAAAAGTTGGACACCATCTTGGGGGGAAGCAGCTGCAGATCTCCCCTAGTACAGCAGCCTGGAGGAGTTCCAGAAGAGCTTGGAAAAACACCACCACGTGGACACAAAATGTTGGCAACACCGAGGAAGCTGAAGAACGAGAGTGGAAGTTACATGTTTCAGAGAAGAAGTCAAAGCAAACAGAAGGGTTTTTACCTCAGACGGGCAACCGGCCTATGATAAAGGGTCCATGATTCCCTATTCAAGCAAGTGCTGGTTCCACAAAGCATTTTACCTAAGAGAGAAGTGGATAAAGCCAAAGAGACCACGCCCCCTCCCCACAGGCCACGCCCACCACCATATATGGTCACACCTCATACCCCTTAGCCACGCCCTCTCCCTCATAGGCCACGCCCCCTGCATTGCCTCATCGCAATGCTCCATAGCCACTCCCCCTCTTTCTCCATATATAGACACGCCCACCACATGCCATAGCCACGCCCATCCTTAGCCACGCCCCCTTCCTCATAGGCCACGCCCTCTATCAGCATATATGGCCTCACCCCTTCTGCAGAGACCAAGCCCCCACCATTCCCTGGCCACGCCCCCTCTCTCCCCATACATGGCCACACCCACTCACCCCCTTTAGCCACGCCCCCCATACATGGCCACACCCACTCACGCCCTTTAGCCACGCCCCCTCTCCCCCATACATGGCCACACTCACTCACCCCCTTTAGCCACGCCCCCTCTCCCCCATACATGGCCACACCCACTCACCCCCTTTAGCCACGCCCTCACTCCCCATACATGGCCACACCCACTCACGTCCTTTAGCCACGCCCTCTCTCCCCATACATGGCCACACCCACTCACCCCCTTTAGCCACGCCCTCTCTCCCCAAACATGGCCACACCCACTCACGTCCTTTAGCCACGCCCTCTCTCCCCAAACATGGCCACACCCAATCACGTCCTTTAGCCACGCCCCCTCTCCCCATACATGGCCACACCCACTCATGCCCTTTAGCCACGCCCCCTCTCTCCCCATACATGGCCACACCCACTCACCCCCTTTAGCCACGCCTTGCTCTTCTCTGCACTCGCTCCAGAGCCTCAACATCTTTCTTGTGGCGAGGGGCCCAGAACCGACCCCAGGATTCGAGGTGCGGCCCCTGTCGCTTGGGAGACGTTCCTGTTGTGAATATGTTTGTGTTGATTAATCGCATCCAGGTACTTGAAGTTTGGCCACAGAACTGTTGGCTTGATGTGCCCCAAAAGTGTGAAATCCAAACGTCCTGGTCATATTCTCACAGAAGGATTTAGTCGAAAGGTTGTTTAGATTAGAAATCCCTCAGAACTTCATTCACAATAATTTAATGTATCTCTGGGATTTCACTGGCTTCACATGAAAAAAGAGAATTTCCAATAAAATGCACACTAACAGACAGAGATTTCTCTTCCCTAAACTTTTTTTTTTCATAATGTGTGCTGGGAATATAATAGTTTGTAAATTCTAGATTTGAACCCATTAAACATGATCCTCTTAGTGCTTTTATTTGTAAGTAGAAGGACTGTTCCCTCCTACATGTTACAGGTAAGGGACGGTTTGGCCATTCTGCCCCTGAGAAAATCAAGATGATGCAGGTTGGCGAAGAGAAATTAAAGCATTTACCCTCTATACACACTCAGAAAAGGATAAACGACAACAAGGGGTGGAGGAACAAGGTCCAAAGCTGCTGCACCCTCTCCTGTTGATCTTCTTACAGGAGTTTTTTTCAGTCCAAAGCCAACTTCAGGGGAGAACATTAAAATGACAACATTACACTGTCTCAGCTCTCTCTGCCTCTGCGTGGGGAGCGCAGGATCCAGGCACGTGTTATTCCGTAGGGTATCTCCCAAGAAACTCTCGTTGATTTTGGTCTTTTGTGACTCCGTCTGATCCCACCTGCTGTTTCCCTTTGGCTGCTTTCAATCATGAGCATCTTCAGTGTCTCTGATGCACGACTGTGATTTAAAAATAAATGAATTTGGCTTATTGAAGACACGAATTTCACTCCTCTCTTTGCCTGGGCAGCCTTGAAGATGCTCTGTCCCAGCAAACACCTAAAGGAGAATGAAAACTCCTACATTTTCCTCCTGTTGGTCGCTGCTGGAAAATGGCAACTATCCCGAGCCCTTTTGAAGGTTTGTTCTGGCATCTCCCTGGTTTTGGTGACATGAGTTTGCTAATTAACTTCTATCACAACAGTAAAAATTACAACGATGTCTTGATCGTCTTACTTGATTTTCATACTGTACCTTTGTCTTACACCCCTAACCCGGCTGTTTTCAATCGACAACGTCATCTCCCATCCCCACTGAGGGAATCTACGGACAAGATCTCATCTGGATCACCGGGAGTAGCTGCAGGCTCCCAATAATTCATAATAAAAATAATTAGCTGCTTAACTGCAACATCTGTTTTCTCCCAGAGGTACCCAACTCCTTTTCAAAGAGGCTCCATGGGCGGCTGGATGGGGTAAGAGGCAACTAATAAGCAAGGAATCAACGCTGGAGGTGGCTTGTAGCTCAAAAGCTGTTTCCTTGGGGGTTTTTATAGGCTTTTCAGCCACTTTCCTTTTTCTTCAAAAGAAATATAACAATTTTCAAACCAGTGTTTATCCACCAGTACACCCAGTGTGGCACAAGTATGGAGCAGTACGGCACCAGAGTGGGACCAGTAAGGGACCAGTAATCCCAGAATGAGCACAGGACTCCCCAGTATGGATACCAAGGCGGCCAGGATGGGACCAGTGCTCCCATTATGGACCAGTACAGATCATTAATGCACCAGTACAGACCAATATAGGACCAGTATGGAACAAGTATTACACCAGTGCACCCAGCATGGACCCCACAGATCCCAGTACAGCACTATTACAGACCAGCAAGGAGCCAGCGTGGGACCAGGATGGCACCAGTGCTCCCAATATTAACAACAGAAATGCCAGTACTGACCCAGTACAGACCAGTAAGGCACCAGTATGGCACGAGTGGGAGACCAGGATGGGCACCAGGGAAGCCAGTGCTTCCAGTATGGACACCAGGGACACCAGTATGGACACGAGACACCAGTACACCCAGTGTGGCACCAGTAGAGATCAGTAAGGCACCAGTATGGACCAGTATGGTACATCCTCCCACCACATTGCAGTGACTCCAAGTGCATCCCACAGACTCCCAGTGTTCCCCAGTGCCCTCCCAGTGCTCCCCAGTGACTCCTAGTCCATTCCACTGACTCCTAGTATTTCCCAGTGCCTTCCAAGTTCTCCCCAGTGACTCCCAGTGTGACCCAGTGCCCTCCCAGAGATTCCCCAGTGCTCATGAGCAAGGGGCCACACTGGGAGGGCACTGGGATGCACTGGCAGTCACTGGGAACCACCAGTGTGGCACCAGTCTTGGATCAGTGCTCCCAGTATGGCACCAGTATGGACAAGTGTGGCACCAGTGCTCCCAGTACGGACACCAGGGACACAAGGGCACCCAGTGTGGCATCACTATGGACCAGTAAGGAACCAGTGTGGGAACAGGCTGGGAACAGTACTGCCAGTATGGGCAGCAGGGACACCAGTATGGACCAGTAAGGCACCTCTGCACACCAGCATGGGACCACTGTGGAACCAGTGGCCTCCCAGTGCTCTCCAATGGCCTCCCAGTTCATCCCAGTGCTCCCCAGTGAGTCCAAGTGCACTCCCAGTGTGTCCTAGGGCCCCCAGTGCCCTCCCAGTGCCTCCCAGTGCCTCCCAGTACTCTCCCAGTGCATCCCAGTGACTCCCAGCATTTCCCAGTAACTCCCAGCATATCCCAGAGACTCCTAGTTCATCCTAGGGCCCTCCCAGTGGCTCCCAGTGCATCCCAGTGATTCCCAGACCATCCTACTGCCCTCCTTGCATGTCCCAGAGACTCCCAGTATATCCCAGTGCCCTCTAAGAGACTCCCAGTGCATCCCAGTGATTCACAGAGTGTCCCACTGCCCTCCCAGCATGTCCCAGTGGCTTCCAGTGACACTCAGTGCTCCCCAGTCCCTCCCAGTGCCCCACTTCCCCATCCCAGTCCCTTCCAGTGACCCCCAGTGCCTCTCAATCCCCCTCCCAGTGCCCCTCAGTGCCTCTCAGTTCCCCCATTCCCCTCCCAGCACCTCCAACTGACCCCCAGTATCTCCCAAACCCCCTCTCAGTGCCTCACAGTCCTTCCCAGTATCCCCAGTTTGCCTCCCAATGCCAGTCTCACTGGTTTGTTCCAGCACAAGGAGCTCTTATCCCATTCCCCTCCCAGAGACTTACTGGGTCGCACTAGGAACCAGAGAACCATAGAATCACCAGGCTGGAACAGACCCACCTGTGTCACAGAAAAGTAATAGAAAAATGAGGTCATCAAAGACGAGTGTGATAGCAAACAGGTCATGGAAGGGTCATAGAGGTGTTTGGTCACACGAGGTTCAGGTCATAGAAGGGTGATAGAAATGTTGGGTCAGAGAAGAGCTGGGTCATAGCACTGTTAGGTCACAGAAGTGTCGGGTAACAGAAGGGGCACAGAAGAGTCAGGTTGTCATAAACACTGCTCACCGTGTCCTTGTGCTGGGTCAAGCCCCAGCTCTGGGGCTGTGGGGGAGGCTGAGACCCACCTCTGCCCCCAGCAGCTGCCGTGCCCTCCAGAGGGGCTGGGGCTGTGGGGGGAGAGCCCAGAGCTCTGCTGCACCCTGCGGAGGGCACTGCATGGGGCCAGCCCAGACTGGGCTGCTCTGTGGGGCTAGAGAGAAAGCAGGGCTGTGGGGAGAGCTGGGAGGGGCTGGGCTGAGCTGGAAAGTGCCCGGGAGAGGACACCAGCAGTGCTGGCTGAGCTGTGTGACCATGCAGGGGGAGGACACGCTGCAGAGGGTGTGAGGGCAGAGCCCAGCCCTGCAGGAGCAGGAGAGAAGAGGCCAGTGGGTGCCCTTGGTGGCAGGGACAGACTGGGAAGGGGCCCAGGACACTGGTCTCTCCCATCACCAGCTCCAGCACTGGACACTCAACCTAGTTGATGGGTGAGCTTTGCCCTCTGTCCATCTTCTCCCTCCTGCTGGACTCAGTTCCTGTGCCAGGTGAACAACAGCCCTGCCCGGCCTCTCTCCGTACCCAGAGCTTGTCAGAGCCCAGAGCAGGACTGTGTGCAGAGTTTTGATAGGACATTAGGAAATGGTTCTTCCCTGAGAGCGTGGTCGGTCACTGGAAAAGGCTCTCCAGTGACGTTGAAATGCACTAAGCCTGTCAGAGTTCGCAGAGCATTTGCATCATGCTCTTTGTCCTCTTGGTCATAAGGTTTGGTTTTCGATAATCTTGCGAGGAGGAAGAAGTTGGACTTGATAATCCCTATAGATCCCTTCCCACTCAAGATATTTGATGATTCTATCTTCGAGCCCAAGAATAGTCCAAGAAGAGAGTTTGACCCTCCAGCTCCAAAAATATTTTGGAGGAAAGACATCAGGAAACAAATATCTTGGAATAAACTTTTATTTTGTTTAAACACACAGAGAACACAGCTCCTCATGTACACAGCCAGTCAGTAAGAAAAGTGAAGAAGATGATGACATAAAAAGAGGATGACGTGATTATCTCAAAGGAAAATTGAGTATCACAAACAAGAAATAGAGAAGCCAGTCTGGACCTGCCATGAATTGCATGATAACTGTTATGCAGAAGGTGATGAGCAGTTTAATGATTCAAAGATCCATCCAGGTATCAGTTTCCACATTGCATTCTTGACCTGCTGGTTCCTCAAGCTGTAGATGAGGGGGTTCAGTGCTGGAGGCACCACTGAGAACAGAACTGACACCCCAAGGTCCAAGGTTGGAGAGGAGAGGGAGGGTGGTTTCAAGTAGGCAAACCCTGCAGTGCTTATAAACAGGGAGACCACAACCAGGTGAGGGAGGCAGGTGGAAAAAGCTTTGTGCCGTCCCTGCTCTGAGGGGATCCCCAGCACTGACCTGAAGACCTGCACATAGGACACCACAATGAAAACAAAACACCCAGATGCCCCTACGACACTTACTACAACAAGCCCAGCTTCCCTGAGGTAGGAGTGTGAGCAGGAGAGCTTGAGGATCTGGGGAACCTCGCAGAAGAACTGGTCCACAGCATTGCCCTGGCAGAGGGGCAGGGAAAATGTATTGGCCGTGTGCAGCAGAGCATTGAGAAACCCAGCGCCCCAGGCAGCTGCTGCCATGTGGACACAAGCTCTGCTGCCCAGGAGGGTCCCGTAGTGCAGGGGTTTGCAGATGGCAACGTAGCGGTCATAGGACATGACAGTCAGAAAATAATATTCTGCACCCAGCAAGAATAACAGAAAGAAGACCTGAGCAACACATCCCGAGTAGGAGATGGCCCTGGTGTTCCAGAGGGAATTGGCCATGGATTTAGGGACAGTGGTAGAGATGGATCCCAGGTCAAGGATAGAGAGGTTGAGGAGGAAGAAGTACATGGGGGTGTGGAGGTGGTGGTCACACGCGATGGTGGTGATGATGAGGCCGTTGCCCAGGAGAGCAGCCAGGTAGATGCCCAGGAAGAGCCAGAAGTGCAAGAGCTGCAGCTCCCGTGTGTCTGCGAATGCCAGGAGGAGGAACTGGGTGATGGAGCTGCTGTTGGACATCTTCTGCCTCTCTGCATGAGGCACTGAACAAAACAAAATTATAGCGAAGAGTTAGAGGAGATGTCTCTGAGCCAAATTTATGCCATTTCTCATTCCCCTCCCCTGCTGCTCACACCAAGTATCTTTTCTCCCAGCCCTTCCTTCAGCTCCATGCCTGGAGCCCTGCTTGGTGATGGCTGAATATGCAGGGAGGAGCAGGAATTCTGCCCGATGACTACAAGGAGTCAGCACTGCTCTGCATCAGGGGTCATGGGGATGGTGTGGATAATGCTGTTGTTCTAATTTTCCAGTTAAAAATACTCCTGGTTTTCCTTAGCAGCATCTGCACTCCCAGTTCCAAAACAGCCTTTTCCCATCTCAGCTGGAGATCTTCCTGGGAGTCAGAAACCCTCAGAATCTCTGCTGCACTCAGGGAGAACAGAGGGAGTCCTGCGAGATGAGAACATCGCCTGTGGCTCAGTGCAGAGGGAGGGGAGCTGCTCTGTCCCTCACTCTTGTTCCCACCTTCCCAGGGCTTGCACCTTTCTGAGATGGAGGGGAATCATAAGTCCATGTTACCCTGAAACCTGGTGTAGAGACCAGAGAAACTGCTACTAAGCAACCAATTTCTCCCCCTTTTCTAAGTTCTCAGCACCCACTGTCACCCCAGGATACACACAACTCATTTCACAAACCCAACTGTATTTTCTCTCTTGAAGCATCTCTGCACTTCTCCACAAGGCATTCAGGTAACACAAAGATGCAATAGGACACGTTTGCATCTTGGAGGGAATCTCACAGCTTGAAAGGCCATTTCAAAGAAACCCAAGTGTCCTCATGAAGGCATTTGATGAAGGGAGATTCAACTCCTTCCCCAGACCCACTGACTGCATTGCCCACAGCCTCAAGGCTCGGAGGAAAGCTGGGACTCTGGTTCCCATGGACACAACGGCAGGAAAGGAGCTTCTAGCTCAGTGGGTGACTCTGTAGCTGAAACTCCCATCCCCAGAGAGCCTGGTAGCAGGAATGAGAGAACAGCAAGAACAGCAACAAAGGGAGAAAAAGGGAAAAAGAGAGTGAGAACCTAGTGGTGAGAGGCCAGGGCAGAGGCAGCTGGGCATTCAGACAATGTTCCCCTTCCCCAGCTGTGCTCGCCCCCTCCCAGACACCACCCTTGCTGGGCAGTTGCTCTCAGCCCCTGGGCTCTGGAGAGGGCACTGGAGCTGTGGCTGCAGAGGAGGGGGCTCAGCCTTGGAGCCCAGAGCCCTGAGGGCAGAGGCTTTGCTGGGTGGGAGAGGAGGCAAAGGGGCTTGCTCAGAGGAAGGGGCTGCACCAGAGGGGATCACACAGAGCTTTCAGAATTCTCCCTGCCACAGCATCTCTATTAATTCTCCTCTCATTCCATGATCATGTCTCTTCAGCCTGGAAATTTTCCTCCTGGGGGGTGTTTCCCTGTCCCGTGCCTTTTCCCTCTGCTCACAGACCCCATCTGACCCTCTCTGCATCCCCTGCCCCTACACAAACCTGCCTGGTTGCCGGGTGAAGCTGGGCACAGGTTGTTGTTTATAACCAGAAAAGGACAGGTCAGACTGAGCCTGGTGTGTCACGCAGAGGTGATGCTGGTGCTGCCCATGGGCAGAGGAGGAGCTGGAAACTCTTTAGGAGGCTCCTACTGACCACTCAAGGATACAGCTCAGGAGTCTCAGTGATTTGTTTAAGCCTGAGAGCTTCTCGATCCATTGCTCCCCTGAAATTCCCCAGGTGCAGGTAACTGAAACCACAGACTCAGAGAAGTTCCTTATCTTTAACATAATCCTTGCCCTGATCTTCCCCTTGAAATGTCCTCTTAGAAATATCTAAAAGTGATTTAGAGATGTGTGCAGCCGTGAATCACACAAGACTCTCTCAAAAGCAGAAAGACCCTCTCCTGCCAGGAGCTGCTTCTTCCCCGCTGACAGCTTCTCCCTCTCCCACCACGGGGAGCTCCCCGAGCAGGCTGAGCACTGACCCTGGTTTTTCTCTCTGCTGCAGAAATGGCAAGAGCCCTCCTGACAGATCCCACAGGCTGTGGCTGTGCAGGTTTTAGGAGATCCCTCCAGGAACAGCACCTGCACTGTCCTGCACCCAGAGACTCACCTGGAGAAGGGTTGTAAAGATTTTTGTCCCAATGAATCCTCCTCTCTCCTCCCACTCCACCCTGCCTTTCCCCTCTCTGCTCCCTCCTCTCCCCTCGCTGCCTGCAGGCAGTGCCCTCAGCCCTGCTGGGCTTTGCAGAGGAGCTGCTCCTGGACAGACCTGGCTCTTTTCATAACTACCTTCTTGTTATGAGCTCACTCTGTCCCTGGAGCCCAGCCCAGCTCAGCAGCAGAGGAGCAGCCCAAGGCAGCACCTTCTCTGCCCCTCTGGGCTCCCTCAAGGTGTCCCTGGGGCTCCAGGGGAACCTGCTGAGAAACAGGCTGAAGCCAGCCCTGATGTTCCGTTGCTCAGCTGGGGAGAGACACGTCTGTCCTGCCCTGTCATTGCTCTAGTTAGAAAAATAGCTGGGCATGACAATCACTTTTTGTTGCCCCATCATTTAACAGGGCCCCAGGTAGGTGACGGAATTATTTCATGATATCATTTCTCCAAGCTGTTCCATAGAGAGAATTTAGGCTTTTATTCCCTGGTGTTTAGACCTGGGGCTGCAAATACACTCAGCTCTCTTCCGTCCCAGCAGTGTCTCTGCTTTAAGCAAAGACTTTGCACACACAGGGTGTGCGACGCTTGGTTTCCTGATGAGCTTGGCTGGTGCCACAGCTGCAGGGCTTCAGCCCCAGTGGGCAGCAATGCCCTCAGCCAGGGGCACAGGCAGCAGGAGTCTGAGCTGTTTATTTGGGAGACAGAGCAGTGATGTTATCTCCCATAACTACATGGGCCTCTGTTTGGAATTACATGGAATAACTGCTCCCACTTTGATTCAGCACTGTGGGAATGTTCATGACCCCAGTGTCATTGTAGCCAAAGCCAGATCTGCCTGCCCAGGGCTGGGGGTCAGGGCTTGGTCTTTCTGCTTCATCAAGGAAACCAAACTTTTTTCTCAGCATCACAGATGCCTGCACAGCACCTTTGCCTGCCTGTAATCATGGCTTTCAACTTTCAGCTCTAACGAGTCCCTGGGGAGGCTTTGTTACTAACAATCCTCACTGAGACCAATTAATACTTCAAAGTACTCTAAGATCTGCTTTTGACTTCTTGAGAGCTTCACGCAATCTTCTCCAAGAAGTTGAGGTTCAAGGACTCATCAGTGAGTTCACCCTGGGTCTCATTAAAGCACAGAAAGCCTTAACGAGCTCTTTGTCTGCCTGGAGATTTCTTCAGGTCTTCAAGCCTTGTACAGCTCCTTGGAGTCATTTCCCAATGTGGTTAAAGAGGAAGATTTCAAAGTGCACCTAAGAAAAACATATTTTATTTTAAAATTTATTTCTATATTTTTCAAAATCATAGAATGGTCTGGGTTGGAAGGACCTTAAAGCCCATCCAGTTCCAACCCCCTTGCTGTGGGCAGGGACGTCTCCCACTGGACCAGGCTGCTCGAGGCCCCATCCAACCTGGCCTTGAACACGTCCAGGGAGGGGGCATCCACAGCTTCCCTGGGCAACCTGGGCCATGAACTCACCACCTTCTTTGTGAATGATTTCTTCCTCATGTCTCATCTAAATCTTCTCCCTTCCATTTTAAAGCTATTCCCTTGTCCTATCACTCTGTGTCCTTGGATAGAGACCCTCCTTTATTTTCTTGTCATGATATTCAGGTACTGGAAAGGCACTATGATGTCTCCTCGAAGCCAAATCTTCTCCAAGCTGAGGATTTTCCAGGAGACAATATTTCTGTGGAAATTCTCTTTTGAAATGTCACCCACCCAGGTCCATCTCCTCAGGGCCCTCCTCAGCCGACAAGGTCCCTGTCCATGCTGCTCCATGGAAATATTTTTTTGACTTGTTAGCTGAGCTGAAAATAGTATAATAGGTGAAAGAGAATAGATAAAAACTCACGTAAACCAAAACCAAAGCATTTTCCACCTCCCTCAGGTAGACAGAAACCCCACCAGTCTACCAACACCCGTCACCTTGAACGATAAACTCTCTACTTATTTCTTCTTCTGCCACAGCTTCTATCACTGAGCGTGGCATCTCTGTTATGGGATCTCCCTCTGCTCAGCCGGGGTCAGCTCTCCTGCCTGTGTCCCCCTGACAACTTCTTGCCCACCCCCAGCCCCTCCCTGGGAGGAGCAGAGGGAGCAACTCTTGACGCTGGGCAAAGGAGACAATCGCTGCCCTCACTCTTGTGGCACCAGGACGATGCCACAGGACCCAGCGAGTCTCACATTTCAAAAGGGAAGAGGAGAAACTGGAGAGGACCTGGAGGAGGTCTGGCAGGATGGAGTTAGGGGCCCACAGCATGAGGGGTGAGGCCACACTTTGGCCTGCTGGGGGAGGCTCGCAGCAACCTGCTAAGTGGGTCTCTATATCTTATGCTCACAGAAATACCGAGGGAACAAGAGAGCTCAGTTTAGACGTCAACAAGGCACCGAGGCCATGATTAAAAGAAAGGATTTTGGCATTGGACGGCTCCATGGACACAGCTATCGGTTGGCCACGACTCCTGTGATACCTGGGAACATCCACCTTCTTGTCCAGAGGAGTGGGATCCTTCTGGGATGGAGAGGAGGGAAAATGCCTTTGTGTGAGCTCGGTGCAGCCCTGTTGAGGATCCAGGGCAACGGGGGATTCTTTAACCCAGGGCTTCAAACCCAGGAGATTTGACACCTTGGGATGTTCTGTGCATGGGGCTGGGCTGGAGGATCCCAGAGGCTTTTCAGCCTTAATTGTTCTGTGTTTCTGTGATTGAGGAGGCCTCAGCACCTCCTGCCAGCACCTCCAGCCCTCTTTCCTCCAAAATATTTTTGGAGCTGTAGGGACAGTTCCTGTCAGCGTGGGTGGAGGGTAAATGAGTCCCATCATGGCATCACAGCCAGGAATCAGCACTTGAACACCCAGAGCTGTTCTCTCTCCACTTCCACACTCTCCTCCTCAGCCCTCTCCTTGCTGTAAGGCCTGAGGGCTCTGAGCTTGGTCACAGCCGTGCTGCGTGGCAGTGCTGTGCCCACAGGCAGGGACAGGCACTGGGCTCTCGTGGGACACAACAGCCTTTCCATAAATCAAGGGGATCTCCTTGGAGCAGCACCTGAAGGCTTAAGGCTTCTTTCAGGGTTTCCCTCAAGGGCATCCCCAAGAACATGAGCCACAGATTAAAACAGCAGTGTGAAAATAAACAGCGGGTCAGGGTGGTGGGTTCAGGAAGGCTGCAGGTTCCTTTCACAGCGCAGCCACCTGTGAGACCTTGAGGACCAGCAGAGCAGGGTCTGGTCTGTTCCCATGTGCACTGCACCCCCTGCAGGATCTGCCCCAGGGCAACCAGCCTCGAGTAGCCCCTCAAAACCACCATTGCCAGCACTGCCCTGTCACCCCAGCTTGTAGAGGTTCTTTGTCCCTCCCTGGAAGGACACAGAATGAGGAGGTCAGAGTCTATAGTCTCACTGTACAGATGAGATGGGAGCACGTACATCATGTGCATGAGGTGAGATGAACCCAAGCAAACACAAACACCCTTCCTTGAGTTTCCATAAAGGCCTGGAGGTCAGAAAGTGTCTCAAGGTCCCTTTGAGTTGAGAGCAACATCCCAAGAGTAAGTGCCTGAATGCAGCTCTGGGATGTGCTTCTTTCAACCATGGTCCCTGTGTCCATTCCTCACGCTGTGGGCATCTCAGATGAGTTAAGAGCAGGACAACAAACTTCAGGGCTGACACCTCCCCACCTCTGGAAGCGGCAACAGAAAGTCAGAGAGAGACTATGACCTTTATCTCCCCCTGTACGAGGGCCTGACTGTCTCTGAACATCCCTGGGTGCATGAGGAGTGCACTGGGCCAGATGTGGACTCTTTGCAGAACCCTGACATTTCTGTGTGTGACCCCAGGAACAAACCCCACTGGCCCAGGGAGATTCACCTCAGCTCCCTTGGGCAGGCTCAGTGCCAGTGTTCCTGTCTGTTGCATCACCCTTACGTGATGTAAGTGCCAGAACAGAGAGGTGCTGGGGGCCTTGGAAAAGGAAATCTTCAGAAATACCTTGAAGAAGAGGAAGAATGAGAATTGGGAGAATTGCATGTAAAAACCCCTGGAAGGTGAGGGAGATGAAACGCACAGTGTACCAGACAGAGCTGGCAATACAAACACAGGGCAAGGGCAAGGCTGCTTCTCCTACAAATCAAACGTGTTCTGAAAATTCATATTTTTGCAGCATGGAAATTCCATGGACATTTTGCTGTATGTCTGGAATCATTTCAGCTGATGAAACAGAGCAATTTGAGATATCTCTTTAGGTATTGAGAGCAGTTCTCATGTTTTAAGGCAGAGCTCCACGCTCTGACCATCAGCCCCAGTGCAAACCTCTAGAGGCCCCGGTGTGTCTGAGGTGTTCCCTGGGACTGCAGCTGTCAGAGAAGACTGGCAGAGCTGTGTCGCCTCCATCATTTATATTTACATTAAGGGCGCGGTACAGGGGGAGCACTTTGAAGAATTCTCCATCTGATATGGATGCAAGGTGTCTCCTAAGAGATTGTTAACATGTAGGCAAAGCAATGGCCTCGAGGTCCATCACCACATGGGCAACTTTGCTGTAACTTCTCCAGGCAATCATGTTTCTCTCTCTCTCTGGTTGTCCATGTCAGTGAACAAATACATATCCCCATGGCACACGAAGGGTTTGGATCCCTCCCAGAGCTGCTCTTAGTGTTGCAGTCTATCCAGAAATCGACCTTGGATCCTCTCCTGCTCCTGCAGGGCTGGGCTCTGTCCTCACACCCTCTGCAGCGTGTCCTCCCCCTGCATGGTCACACAGCTCAGCCAGCACTGCTGGTGTCCTCTCCCGGGCACTTTCCAGCTCAGCCCAGCCCCTCCCAGCTCTCCCCACAGCCCTGCTTTCTCTCCAGCCCCACAGAGCAGCCCAGTCTGGGCTGGCCCCATGCAGTGCCCTCCGCAGGGTGCAGCAGAGCTCTGGGCTCTCCCCCCACAGCCCCAGCCCCTCTGGAGGGCACGGCAGCTGCTGGGGGGCAGAGGTGGGTCTCAGCCTCCCCCACAGCCCCAGAGCTGGGGCTTGACCCAGCACAAGGACACGGTGAGCAGTGAAATGCAGGACTCCTGGTTTCAATCCAGCAGATGCCACCACAGCCTGACTGTGCCTGCTCCGTTCCAGCCCCTCTGCCCAGCCAGGACAAGAGTCTGAGCTCAGCAGCAGAGCAGCCTGGCCCACACAAGGGCCTGCAGGGAGAGGTTGCTCTTTCTCCCAGATTCTTCTCTGCAGCCACAGAAACGCTCCCTTGCTCTTCTCCAGGTAGATCCTTTCCCCAGGGAAGTGTTTCCAGGCTGGCCTGGCTGCCAGTTCTGGTTTCCTCTCTCTGCAGCCCACAGGCTCCCTTCTCTGACCCAACCTTCTAAGTTCAGGCCCTTCTATGTGCTGACTCTTGTAGGACCCAACTCTTACACGAGTGTCCTATGACCTGACTCTCCTATCACCCTACTGCGACCCGAGGCTTCTAAGACCCAACTCTTGATTGACTCAACTCTTCTTTGACTTGATTGTGACCTGACACTTTGTGACCCGGCTCTTCTATCCCTCTTCTGTGAACCTACTCTCCTATAATCGAACTTTTCTATCACCCTTCTTTGACCTGACTCCTGTGTGACCCTACTCTTATTCTATGACCCAACTCTTCTAGGATCCTCTTCTTCTATGACTCGTTTTTTGACAACCTGACTCATCTGTGGCCCTTCTGTTACCCGACACTTCTGTGACCTAACAGTGCTATGACCCAGCTCTTCTCTGACCCAACATTTCTATCACCCTTCTATGACCTGACCCTCGTGTGACCAAACACCTCTATGACCCTTCCATGACCTGTTTTCTATCACACTCGTCTTTGATGACCTCGTTTTTCTATTACTTTTCTGTGACACGTGTGGGTCTTTCCCAGCCTGGTGATTCTATGGTTCTCTGGTTCCTAGTGCGACCCAGTAAGTCTCTGGGAGGGGAATGGGATACGAGCTCCTTGTGCTGGAACAAACCAGTGAGACTGGCATTGGGAGGCAAACTGGGGATACTGGGAAGGACTGTGAGGCACTGAGAGGGGGTTTGGGAGACACTGGGGGTCACTTGGAGGTGCTGGGAGGGAAATGGGGGAAGTGAGAGGCACTGAGGGGCACTGGGAGGGGGATTGAGAGACACTGGGGGGCACTGGAAGGGACTGGGATGGGGAAGTGGGGCACTGGGAGGGACTGGGGAGCACTGAGTGTCACTGGAAGCCACTGGGACATGCTGGGAGGGCAGTGGGACACTCTGGGAATCATGGGGACACACTGGGAGTGTCTGAGAGGGCACTGGAATATACTGTGAGTCTCTGGGATGTGCTGGGATTCAATGGAAAATACTAGGAGTCATTGGGATGCACTGGGAGAGTACTGGGAGGCACTGGGAGGCACTTGGAGTGCACTGGGAAACACTGGGAAGTCACTGGGAGGCACTGGGTTGCACTGGGAGGGCACTAGGATGAAGAGGGAGTCACTGTTATGCATTGGGATAGAACAGGGAAGGGACTGAGATGCACTGGGTAACACTGAGATGGCACTGGGAACACTGAGACACACTGGGAGTCCATTTAGAGTCACTGGGGAGCACTGGGATGCACTGGGAGGCCATTGGAGAGCACTGGGAGGTCACTGGTTCCACAGTGGTCCCATGCTGGTGTGCAGGGGTGTCTTACTGGTCCATACTGGTGTCCCTCCTGCCCATACTGGGAGTACTGTTCCCACACTGGTTCCTTACTGGTACACAATGATGCCACACTGGGTGCCCTTGTGTCCCTGGTGTCCGTACTGGGAGCACTGGTGCCACACTTGTCCATACTGGTGCCATACTAGGAGCACTGATCCCAGCCTGGTGCCACACTGGTGGTTCCCAGTGACTGCCAGTGCATCCCAGTGCCCTCCCAGTGTGGCCCCTTGCTCATGAGCACTGGGGAAGCTCTGGGAGGACACTGGGTCACACTGGGAGTCACTAGGATGGACTGGGAGTCACTGGGTCACACTGGGAGTCACTGAGGAGAATTTAGAGGGCCCTGGGAAATAGTAGGTGTCAGTGGGATGGACTGGGAGTCACTGGGGAGCACTGGGAGGGCAGTGGGAAACACTGGGACTCTGTGGGATGCACTTGGAATCACTGCAATGTGGTGGGAGGATGTACCATACTGGTCCATACTGGTGCCATACTGGAAGCACTGGCATCCCTGGTGCCCATCCTGGTCTCCCACTGGTGCCATACTGGTGCCGTACTGGTCTGTACTGGTCTGTACTGGTGCCATACTGGCATTTATGTTGTTAATCTTGGGAGCACTTGTGCCATCCTGGTCCCACGCTGGTTCCTTCTTGGTCGGTACTAGTGCTGTACTGGGATCTATGGGGTCCATACTGGGTGTACTGGGATAATTCCTGTTTAGCCTGGAGAAGAGGAGGCTGAGGAGAGACCTCATTGCTCTCTATAACTACCTGAGGGGAGGTTGTGGAGAGCAGGGAGCTGGGCTCTTCTCTCAAGTGACAGGGGCCAGGATGATAGGGAATGGCCTCAAGCTCCACCAGGGGAGATTTAGGCTGGATATTAAGGAAAAAATTTTCACAAAATGGTAAAAAAAAAAGAGAAGACAGGGGAGCCCTGGGAAGAAGCCCCGCCCCCTGCCCCCTGCCCCCGCCCCCTTTCTGTTGGGCTCCCCGAGTTGGTCAGTTGGAGCCACGGGCACCAGACACAGCAGAGGGAGCTGAGCTGGCACGGTGCCGTGAGGGGCAGCATCTGCCCGAGCAGTGCTTCTCCGGCACCAGCACCCCACTGCCCATCCTCGCTGTCCCCGGCTGGGCCACATCTCTGGTGCACGGCGAGGGTCCTCCTGTCCCGGCCAGGATGGGCCAGGTCAACTGCTTCTGCAGCTCCAGGTGGGCTCCCGTGGTGGCTTGGGGACACCGGGGCACAGCTGGGGCCTGCCCAAGCAGTGTTGCTCATGCTTGCCGCGCTCTGCTCTGCAGGGAGGCTCTCAGCGAGGCTGAGGCGGTGCTGAGCGCAGATGTGCAGCTGAGCTGGGGACGCAAGAGGACCGAGAGGCGACTTCTCCTCCTCCAGGAGGAACTGGTGATCGGCAAGTTGCGGTAAGAGCCTGGGAGCCCAGCTCCCTGTCCCCCATTCCTGGTGCTGGGAGCGGGGCAAGGACACCTTGGCACAAGCCCCAGGCCCCAAGACCTCGGTGATGGATGCACCACGCTCTGTCGCGAGGCCAGGTTGGGGACAGGGCTCTTCCCGCGGGGACCACTAGGAGGCCACCCCCAGCTCACTGCCTGCCTCTGCTTTCCACAGACCTGGCAGCAACCTGCGCCCACAGCTCCGCCTGGCCCTCGACCAGCTGTGGGTGCTGAGCAGTGGGAATGAGGCAGGGCAGCCAGAAGAAGAGGAGGATGGCAGCGGTGAGGGCAGTAACTCCCTCATCCTCGTCTGGCCAGCAGGCTCCTGCATCGCCACTTTTGCGTGAGTTGCGGTGCCACGTGCCACGGCTGCTGGGCAGTGGGGTGCAATGCTGGCCCCCCTTCTCCCTGGGCTTCGGCAGCCACAGTCGGGGCTGGCAAGGGGCAGGAGAGCCTCTCAACCGTGCCCACGCCATTCTGTGCGTGGCCTCTGTCCTGCACACAGAAGCTGGGCAAGGAGCGGGCAGCGCACCAGCAAGGAGTGAGGGAGGGAAAGAGGGATGGAAGGAGAGAGGGATGGAGGGAAGGATGGAGGGAGAGAAGGAGTGAGGGAGGGAGGGAAGGATGGAGGGAGAGAGGGAGGGAGAGAGGGAGGGAGGGAGAGAGAGGGGGAGAGGGAGAGAGGGATGGAAGGAGGGAAGGAGGGAAGGATGGATGGAGGGAGGGAGGGAGGGAAAGATGGAGGGAGGGAGAGAGGGAGAGAGGGAGGGATGAAGGGAAGGAAGGATGGAGGGAAAGAGGGAGAGAGGGAGGGAGGGAAGAATGGAGGGAGAGAGGGAGGGAGAGAGGGAGGGAGGGAATGATGGAATGATGGAGGGAGAGAGGGAGGGAAGGATAGAGGGAGAGAGGGAGAGAGGGAGGGAGGGAAGGATGGAGGGAGGGAATGATGGGGGGAGGGAGCGAAGGATAGAAGAAGAGAGGGAGAGAGGGAGGGAGGGAAGGATGGAGGGAGAGAGGGAGGGAGGGAGGCAAGGATGGAGGGAGAGAGGGAGGGAGGGACCGTGGTTAGGAGGGAGGGAGGGAAGGATGGAGGGAGAGAGGGAGGTAGGGAGGGTGGGCAGGAGGGAGGGAGAGAAGGATGGAGGGAGAGAGGGAGGGAGAGAGGGAGAAAGGGAAGGATGGAGGGAGAGAGGGAGGGAGAGAGGGAGAAAGGGAAGGATGGAGGGAGAGAGGGAGGGAGGGAGAGAGGGAGGGAGGGAGAGAGGGAGGGAGAGAGGGAGAGAGCGGGGGAGAGGGAGAGAGGGATGGAAGGAGGGAAGGAGGGAAGGATGGAGGGAGGGAGGGAAGGAGGGAGGGAGGGAGGGAGGGAAAGATGGAGGGAGGGAAAGAGGGAGAGAGGGAGGGAGGAAGGGAAAATAGGATGGAGGGAAAGAGGGAGAGAGGGAGGGAGGCAAGAATGGAGGGAGAGGGGGAGGGAGAGAGGGAGGGAGAGAGGGAGGGAGGGAGGGAATGATGGAATGATGGAGGGATGGAGGGAGGGAAGGAGGGAAGGATAGAGGGAGAGAGGGAGAGAGGGAGGGAGGGAAGGATGGAGGGAGGGAATGATGGAGGGAGGGAAGGATGGAGGGAGAGAGGGAAGGATAGAGGGAGAGAGGGAGAGAGGGAGGGAGGGAAGGATGGAGGGAGGGAATGATGGAGGGAGGGAAGGATGGAGGGAGAGAGGGAGGGAGGGAGGGTGGGCAGGAGGGAGGGAGGGAAGGATAGAGGGAGGGAGGGAGGCCGTGTGTGCTGCGTTGGGTTTGTGGGGTGGGCATACAGGCAGAAGAAACAAGAAGGATGGGAGACATTTCTCACTCCTTCTTCTCCCCGTCCCCTTTTGCTTGCCAGCAGGGACAGGCCAGAGCAGCTCCTGTGGCAGGACAGAGGGAGGCAGAGCTTGGGCAACGCCTCTGTCCTGCCCCATGGGACTTGTTCCTGCTCCAGTGTCCTTGCCTATGGGCAGGGCTCTGCAGGCACCTGCCTCTGCCTGCAGGCTCGGGGGGCCAGTGGGGTCTGACGCTGCTTCTCCTCTCTTTCTGCAGCTCCCAGGCGCTGAAGGAGCTCTGGGTGGACACACTGCTGGGGTAAGCCTGGGGACCATGCATGCGAAGGCACATGGGGGAACACAGCTCCCCAGGTGGGGACAGGTGTCCCTGCAGATGCCGGCAGCTTTGAGGCAGACGGGGATCGTTCAGGGATGCAAAGTCTCTTCTTGCGCTGTTTGCAACAGAGAGAGGCAGGCGGGGAAGCAGGGCTGGTTGCCTGGCAGGCAGGAGCGATGCAGGCAGCTCTGCTCTCTGCTTGTGCTGGGGCGTTACGTGGGGGAGGTTAGCAACCGCTTCCTCTGGAGAGAGAGGAGGTGGCTCGGGGTTCACTCTTTCTACCCCTTCCCCATGCCCAGGCGATCAGAAGAGGAAAAGAAAGCCCGCGTGACGCGACTGACTTCCATCGAAGTCCTGGAGAAGGAGCTGAGCTGCCGCCGTGCTGTGAGTATCTCTCCCCTCAGCTCTGTCCCTGAGCATTGCTCCTCCACCAAGCAGGAGATCATTGCTTCTCCCCTTCTTCCACTGCTTCTCTCTTGCCCAGTGGAGGACAGTGCGTGCCAGGAGCCTAGAGAAGCTACTTGAGGCCCAGGCAAAGGTGAGAAAGGCTGCCTTTCACCCTCCTGCTGTTGTGCTAGAGTGCCCGGGATCCCTGGGGAGTGGGGGGAACTTTTGTGAGAGGGTCCCTCGGTGCCCCGTGGGGAGCTGAGGGGTTGGGGAGCCAGCGGGAATGCCTGCACGGCCTGGCGGGTTGTGCCGGGGAGGATACCTTCCACCCTCAGGCTGCTGGTCCTGGGTGGCCACTTGCTCTTTCTCCTCTAGGGCTGCTCTCTAAGCACAACCTGGTTCTTGCAGGATGACGGCAAGCAAGGGCCTCCAGCGGTGCCTTCTGGCAATGGAGGGGGACGTTGCCAGCCAGCAGGTGAGTGTTGGAAAGAAAGGTGGGGAGGACCTTCTTTCCTCGGGCAAGTAGCTCTTCTGCAGAAGCTGGGATGCTGCTGCAGCTGTCCTTCACCTTGAGCAAGGTGGTCCCCATCGCTCTGCAGCAGGCGAGTGCTGATCCGCCGGGGTCCCCTCGTTCCCTTGTTGACTGTCCCTTGCACGGAGGGGCAGAGGGGACATTGCTGAGTGCCCGAGGTGGTGCCTGTCTCTGCTCCATCCTCGGAGCCAGGAGGATGGGCTGAGCAGGCATTAGCTCTGCTCTCTTGTCCCCTGAGTGTTGTCGCGCAGGTTTGGCACCCCAAGGGAAGATGTCAGCCGGACGAGGAAGGACGACATTTGGAGAGTGGCTGCTGAACGTGCTTCTCTGAGGACACGGAGCCTGGGCTGCTGCCCGCTGCCTTGAGGAGGGCAGGCTGAGGGCTGGCTCAGGCTGTCCTGCTAGCACCCTGGCTCTCAGGAGCCTCTGAGGCGCAGGCATTGCGGAGAAGCCGTGCTTTCAGCTCCCGGCTCCCAGCCCGTCCTGCTCCCTGTCAGGGCAGGGCAGAGCAGGGCTGCCCGCGGGAGCGCTGTCCTGGCGGTCCCCATTGATGGCTCTCTCTCTGTTTCCCTTTGCAGCAGGAGGGAGCAGGAGGAAGAGGATGGGGCTGCCCTGGCCCTTTGCTCTGCGGCGGAACCCAACGGCTGCCCGGGAGCCAGGACAGGCAGGCTCCGGCTCTAGCAGAGGGCTCTTTGCACAGCCCCTGGCAGCCCTCTGTGGGGAGGACTGCACGCTGCCCCAGCCCATCCAGGTAAGCCAGCATGGCCAGAATGTCCCTCGCCTTCCCTCCACCTTCTCTGGACACGTGCTGGGTGTCTCCAGGAGCTCCCAGCATGGCCACCGGGCTCTTCAGCCGAGCCTGGTGCTTCTGGTCTCAGGGTATTTGCCATGGGAGGCAGCCGGGGGTTGTGCAGAGCTGCCGCCCTGGCCACCGCTGTCAGAAGGCAGCTCTTCAGCCAAGCAAATCTTCTTGTGTGCACCCTGCAGGAGCTCCTGGATATCCTGCTCCAACGTGGACCTTCTACAGAAGGCGTCTTTCGGAGAGTGGAGTGCGTGTCGTCGCTTCAGGAGCTGCGGGAGGCCCTGGACCGCGGTGTGGCTGCTGACCTGGGAAGCCAGCCTGTGCACCTGCTGGCGGGCATCTTGAAGGTGAGCACTTCTAACCTGCAGCAGGGAAGAGCTCCTGGCTCTCCTGGACTCTTCAAGGGCTCACCTGGAGCCGTTGCCATTGCAGGACTTCCTCCGAAGCATCCCTGGCAAGCTGCTCGTCAGCAGCCTCTACGGCGACTGGATGGGAGCCATGGAGAAGCCAAGCGATTGGGAGAAGGTGGAAGGGCTCAAGGCGTAAGTGTGGCCGGCAGCCTGTCTTTTGAGCAGTGACTTTGTGGAGGCCTGGGACTAGCCTGCAAAAGGCCGGGCTCCTTCCAAAGGGGTGTTTTCTGGCTGGCAGCTGTTTCTGGGCTGGGCTTGGGTTTGGGGCCAAAGGGCATGGACAGGGAAGCTTCCCCTGCATAGACTTGGGAGAAATCAGGCTGCCCAGGGAGGGAGTTGAGTCATCTTCCCTGGAGGTGTTTAAGGCACAGGTGGGTGAGGTGCTAAGGGGTGTGGCTTAGTGTTTGATAGGAATGGTTGGACTCAATGATCCGGTGGGTCTCTTCCAACCTGGTTATTCTGTGATTCTATGATTCTATGAAGCTTGTGTTGCTGTTCCCACAGAGTGGCCAGCAAGTTGCCTGCAGCCAATCTCCTCCTCCTGGAACGGCTGCTGACTCTCCTCCAGCGCATTGGCCGCAATGCAGCCACCAGCAGGATGAGCTACAGCAACCTGGCCATCTGCGTTGGACCAAACCTGCTGAGCCCGACCAACGAGGAGCTGCTCTCGCTGGAGGCCATGGTGGAGGTTTCAAAGAAGGTACTCTGGGCTCAGAAGCCGGCTGCAGCCTTCCCAGTCTAGAAGAGCTTGGCTCTTGAGAGGTCTCTGGCTGCCCTCTTTCTCCAGCAAGTGCTGCTGGAAAGAGCAGCCCCACGGCGACAGCCTTCTGTTCAGACAGAAGGGTCAGGAGTGGGAAAGGCTGCTTGACGCACTTTCAGGCACCGTGCCAAAACCAGGGGTTTTCCATGTGCAGGTGAAGGCACTGGTGGAGTTCCTCATCGAACACCAGTGTGAAATCTTTGGGGAGGAGACAGAGGGTATTTGCAGTCCCTCCACAACTGAGGAACAAACTGCATCCCTGGGCAGATCCACAGGTAGGAGGGGCTGGTGGCTGCCACTCTCTGAGCAGACAGCTGGGGCAGGGCTTTGGCTGGGTTGTGCTCTAGCCGCTGGCCACTTCTAAGAAGTCACTTGGCTGCATGTGCTTTTGCCCTCCAGAGCTGCCTTTGGAAGCGCAACGTGGCCCTGCAGGCAAAGCAGCTGTGCAGCACCAGCCCAAAGCTTCCCTGGACACACCAGCCTCTCCACTCTTCGGCCAGAAAGCATCAGAAGCAGGCACGCTGGTGGCATCACTTCAGGAAGAGGTATAGATTTCAAAAGCAAAGCCTCCTGCCGCGGAAGGCAGTGGTGCAGCAGAGGGGTATCTGCAGACTCTGTCTCGAGAGGGTGGAAGAAACTCTGGCAGAACACAGCTGGCAATCCTTTTCTTGCCTGGACGGGGACCTCAGGCAGCCTGCAGAATGCCCCCACAAACAAACTCAGCCTCACCCGCCCCTGTGAACATTGTCTTCCAAAGTCAGGCCCTTGGTAGAAGGGCTAATGCCAACCAGCCAAAGGGATCTGCTCTGGCGAGTTGAAGTAGCAACGGGACAGTCTGTCACTTTACTACCCCAGGGTGCCCCTTGCCACCTGCTAACGCTGACATTCATTGTTTAGGCACCCGCCGCGTTGCCTGCAAGCACCGCAGAGACCTCGGAAGAGTCCCGGCTTGGAGCAGAAGGATCCAAGATCCTTTTGGAAGGAAGAAGGTAAAATGAGTTAGCTTTGGTTCGATGAAGAACTAATTCGGGTTGATCCTAATTTTATCCATCTAATCCCACCGTAGGATGGAAAGGCTTGCAGGGTCCTCCTGTGAAAATGGAAATACAAGAAAAGGAAAGAGAAAAGCGGCCTGGGCAGAGTCGTGGGAAATCCATGAAGAGAAGAAAAGAAGGAAGAGAGAAAATAAACGGAGACCAAAACAAGGCAGGAAGGTTCAGAAGGTGAAGAAGCCCAGGTGCGTAGCAGGCGCTGCTGCCCGTCTTTCCCCACTCAGACGCTGCTCTACGTTAGTTCAGTTCCATGGGAAGGGGTTGTGCTGGGATGGATTTGGAAAGAATTCCTTTGCAGCTCTCCCAGGGCAGCCCACTGAGCGCTGCTGTGTGGCACAGGGGCACGGGGCATCTCCAAATGCTCACGGCTCTGCGAGAGGATTACCTAGCGGTGTAAGGTGCCAGAGCCATCCCGCAGCCCATGTCAGCAGCAGCTCTCTCCCCTGAATCGCAAAGAATCCCTTTGCAACTGTGCTCCCCAAAGGAAGGGGCAGTAAGCCGTGCTTCTCGCTGCCTTTGTGTGCTGATCACTGCTTTCTGACTCTGTCCTCACAGGTGCTGAGAAATTGAATTTATGAAAGAGACGCTGAATCCTGAATGCCAGTAATTATTTGGAACAGAACCATATCCCTCATTCTACTCCTCCCCTGAGTTCTGAGTTTAACTAATTAAATATGTTCAATAGTAAAACGATAAGGTGCTTTTGAGGTGGGTGTTTGTTTGTTTCGTTGATTTCATTTTGGCTTATATGTGATCTGTATTTATGGAAGTCAGATAGGAACACTAAACAGTGGGTTGTATCTGCTTGCTTGCTCAATCTTTCTTAGTGTCTCTAAAGGAAAACATAATCCCAAAACTGGGACAAGGAATGGAATTGTGATGAAGAAAGGGGCGCCCTCCCCCTCTTCACTAATTATTTCTTGTATGTGCAGGGACTGAGCTTATTATATGAAAACAGCAGTGAAATAGAAAAAAACCCAAAACAACTCACGGCTACTTTTTCAGTGATATCCGGTGTACAGTGAAAAAAGTGGCTCTGGATATTTACATGAACTGAGAAATAGCTCTTTTTTCATATTAAGGAAATAAAATTGCCAACCCCAATGTGAACAGGTTGTCTTGTTCCCAAATTATTAAAATCTATGTGGTGTTTCTGGAAACTCTGAAGCATAAAATTTGGCTGATGTGCCTTGATACATTCGTTTGTACTTTAACCTGGATGTGGACACCTGGAATTGATCAGAAGGTGATGGGGAATACCCTGGGTTTTTTTCTTACATAAGATTTTATAGTAATGTTCTGTTGCTTTGAGGATAATATTTTTTATTAATTATCAACTTAGTCTTTAAAGATCCTTATTTTGTGATAATATTCCAGATAAATAAGAGTCCAAAAATCCAGAAGCATAAGAGTTTGACTGAGTTGTGTAATAGATTATAATTTAAAGGCACTTGAAAAAAATTGTGGACATTTAACATCACCAAGGATTTATGTAAAAGATATTAATCTGACTGTTTCCGCACACGTCACTTCTAACAGGAAGATGAAGCAAATTTGATGACTTTCTCTTGAGATCTTGTGTTTTAAAGCACTTTATTGGAAAACAAAACCACAGCACAGAAAAAAAATAAAAAATGAAGTTTTGTCTTAAGGCAGGAAATAAAACTAGGATGGGTTGATTTCCTCTCTTCTCCCTCAATTTAAGTTGCACCTTCCCAGTTCCAGTTGCACCTTCCCAGTTCCAGTTCTCGCAGCTTCAGGACAAGGTGTCTACAGGAGCTCCTCACCCTAGAAGTGATCGTTTTATGTCGTTCTGCTCCCTGGGCTCTTGCACACAGTCTCGGTGATGCACGTTTTAGATGAGGATCTATAAAACTGTCAGACTAATCTACAAACAGCAACCATCTTTCCGAGAACACTTTGTGTATCCTATGACTTTGAAGGAGTTGTCTTTTGCCATTCTGCATCCTGGTCCAAGACAACAAGGTGCAGCCTGGCAAAAACCTACCTGGACCAACACCAACACAACTGAGATGCCCTGTCCTGACCACGGTTGTATCTGAACCTTCAGGAGATCCTTAGTCGGGTTCCAGTTAACAGAGAAGTCATTAGCGTTACGTAGGGATGTTTTGAAACCAGAGACAATTCATTACCTCCGTCTCTTTTGCTTCCAAGAGAGATGGTAATCGCTGCCGTTCAGCGTGGGCTCCTCGTGGCAGGCAGCCAGGAGCCATAAGGCAGAGTTACAGCCCGTGAAGTCTTGAACGTCAACACGGAGAGATGCCAACATAAAGCACAAGTAGGTTCCAGCTCTCAGACAGGCTCCCAGTTGACATTCTCAAGTGATTCAAAGGCCCAAGGTGATACTTTCTTGAAACTTGTTTCATCAGTTCAGTAAAGCCTTTGATACAGTGTCTCACAGCATTCTGCTTCGGAAACTGTCACCTCTGGCCTGGACGGGCGCACACTCTCCTGGGTGGAGAACTGGTTGGATGGCCGGGCCCAGAGGGTGGTGGTAAATGGAGTTAAATCCAGCTGGAGGCCAGTGACAAGTGGGGATCCCCAGGGCTCAGTCCTGGGTCCAGCCCTGTTCAATGTCTTTATCAACGACCTGGATGAGGGCATTGAGTCCTCCCTTAGCAAGTTTGCAGATGACACCAAGCTGGGTGGAAGTGTGGATCTGCTGGAGGGTCGGGAGGCTCCAAAGGGACCTGAACAGGCTGGACTGCTGGGCAGAGACCAACGGCATGAGGTTTAACAAGGCCAAATGCCGGGTCCTGCACACGGGGCACAACAACCCTAAGCAGAGGTACAGACTAGGAGAAACCTGGCTGGAAAGCTGCCAGGAGGAGAAGGACCTGGGGGTGCTGGTTGACAACCAACTGAACATGAGCCAGCAGGGGCCCAGGTGGCCAAGAAGGCCAATGGCATCTTGGCTTCTATCAGGAACGGCATGACCAGCAGGTCCAGGGAGGTTCTTCTCCCCCTGCACTCGGCACTGGTGAGACCGCTCCTCGAATCCTGTGTTCAGTTCTGGGCCCCTCACCACAAGGAGCATGTTGAGGCTCTGGAGCGAGTGCAGAGAAGAGCAACGAAGCTGGTGAGGGGGCTGGAGAACAGGCCTGATGAGGAGCGGCTGAGAGAGCTGGGGGTGTTCAGCCTGGAGAAGAGGAGGCTGAGGGGAGACCTCACTGCTCTCTACAACTACCTGAGGGGAGGTTGTGGGGAGCAGGGAGCTGGGCTCTTCTCCCAAGTGACAGGGGACAGGATGAGAGGGAATGGCCTCAAGCTCCACCAGGGGAGATTTAGGCTAGAGATTAGGAAGAAATTCTTCACGGAGAGGGTGGTTAGGCATTGGAACAGTCTGCCCAGGGAGGTGGTTGAGTCACCGTCCCTGGAGGTGTTTAAGTTGAGGGTAGATGAGGTGCTTAGGAGCATGATTTAGGGATTGGTGGGAATGGTTGGACTCGATGATCCAGTGGGTCTCTTCCAACCTGGTTATTCTGTGAAGCTACTCTGTGACTGGGAATGACCGGGCTGTACTAGGAGGGCACTGTGGGAGCACTGGGAAGGACTGGGAATGACAGGGCTGTATTGGGAGGGACTGGGAATGACCGGGCTGTACTGGGAAAGCAATGGGGGAGCACTGGGAGGGACTGCGAATGAACGGACTGTACTGGGAGGCACTGGGAATGACCGGCCTGTAGTGGGAAGGACTGGGAATAGCCGGGCTGTAGTGGGAGGGCACTGAGATGTACTGGAAATTACCAGGTGGTACTGGGAGGGACTGGGAATGACTGGCTTTACTAGGAGGGCACTTGGGGAGCACTGGGAGGGACTGGGAATATCTGGTCTGTACTGGGAGGGCACTTAGAGAGTACTGGGAGGGATTGGGAATGACCATGCTGTACTGTCAGGGCACTTGTAATGAGCGGGATGTACTGGGAGGAACTGGGAATGAGCAAGATGTACTGGGAATGACTGGGAATGACTGGGCTGTGCTGGGAGGGACTGGGAATGACTGGGTTGTACTTGGAGGGCACTGGGGAGCACTGGGATGGACTGGCAATGACCGGGCTGTACTGGGCGGGACTGGGAATGACCAGGATATACTGGGAGGGATTGGAAATGACTGGGGTGTACTGAGAGGGCACTGAGGGAGCAATGGGAGGGTCTGGGAATGACCGGGCTGTTCTGGGAGGGACTGGGAATGACCAGGCTGTACTGGGAGGGACTGGGAATGACCGGGATGTACTGGGATGGATTGGGAATGATTGGGCTATACTGGGAGGACACTGCGAGAGCACTGGGAGGGCCTGGGAATGACCGGGATGTTCTGGGAGGGATTGGGAATGATCAGGTGGTACTGGGAGGGACTGGGAATGACTGGCTGTACTAGGAGGGCACTGGGGGAGCACTGGGTGGGACTGGGAATTACCTGGCTGTACTGGGAGGGCACTTGGGGAGCACTGGGAGGGACTGGGAATATCTGGTCTGTACTGGGAGGGCACTTAGGGAGTACTGGGAGCGACTGTGAATAACCATGCTGTACTGGGAAGGCACTGAGAATGAGCGGGCTGTCCTGGGAGGAACTGGGAATGACCAGGATGTACTCGGAAGGATTGGGATTGACTGCTCTGTGCTGAGAGGGACTGGGAATGAATGGGCAGTACTGGGAGGGCACTGGAGGAGCACTTGGAGGGACTGGGAATTACCGGGCTGTACTGGAAGGGCACTGGGGGAGCACTGAGAGGGACTGGTAATGAGTGGGCTGTACTGGGAGGGACTGGGAATAACCGGGCTGTACTGGGAGGGCACTGGGGGAGCACTGGGAGGTACTCGGAATGACTGGGCTGTACTGGGAGGGACTGGGAATAACCGGGCTGTACTGGGAGGGCACTGGGGGAGCACTTGGAGTGACTGGGAATGAACGGGCTGTACTGGGAGGTACTGGGAATGACTGGGCTGTACTGGGAGGTACTGGGAATAACCGGACTGTACTGGGAGTGCACTGGGGGAGCACTGGGAGTGACTTGGAATGAACGGGCTGTACTGGGAGGCACTGGGAATGACCGGGCTGTACTGGGAAAGCAATGGGGCAGCACTGGGAGTGACTGCGAATGAACGGGCTGTACTGTGAGGCACTGGGAATGACCGGGCTGTTGTGGGAGGGACTGGGAATAGCCGGGCTGTACTGGGAGGGCAATGAGAGTTAGTGGGAATGATCAGGCTATACTGGGAGGGCACTGAGGGAGTAATGTGAGGAACTGGGAATATCTGGGCTGCACTGGGAAGGCACTGGGGGACCAAATGTAAGGACTGGGAATATCTGGTCTGTATTGGGAGGGCACTGGTGGAGTACTGGGAGGGACTGGGAATGTCCAGGCTATACTAGGAGGGCACTAGGGGAGCACTGGCAGGGACTGGGAATGACCGGGCTATACTGGGAGCGCACTGGGGGAGAACTGGGAGGGACTGGGACTGAGCGGCCTGTACTGAGATGGCAGTGCGGGAGCACTGGGAGGGTCTGGGAATGACCAGCCTGTATTGGGAGGGCTGTGGGGAAGCACTGTGAGGGACTGGGAATGACCGGGCTGTACTGGGAGGGACTGGGAATTACTGGGCTGTACTGGGAGGGACTGGGAATGACTGGGGTGTTCTGGGAGGGTACTCGGGGAGCACTGGGAGGGAATGGGAATGAGCCGGCTGTACTGGGATGGAATGGGAATCAGCGCGCTGTACTGGGATGGACTGGGAATGACCAGGCTGTACTGGGAGGGACTGGGAATGACTGGGTTGTACTGGGAGGTCACTGGGGAAGCACTGGGAGGGACTGGGAGTGACTGGGCTGTACTGGGAGGGCACTGGGGGAGGACTGGGAGGGACTGGGAATGAATGGGCTGTACTGGGAGGAACTGGGAATGACCGGGCTGTACTGGGAGGAACTGGGAATGACCGGGCTGTACTGGGAGGGCACTGGGGGAGCACTGCGATGGAATGGGAATGGCCAGACTGTACTGGCAGGGACTGGGAATGACTGGGCTGTACTGGGAGGGCACTGGGTGAGCAATTGGAGGGACTGGGAATATCTTGGCTGTATTGGAAGGCACTGGGGGAGCACTGGGAGTGACTGTATATGGCCGGGCTGTACTGGGAGGGCAGTGGGACTTTAGTGGGAGGGACTGGGAATGACCTGGCTGAACTGGGAGGGACTGGGAATGACTGGGCTGAACTGGGAGGCCACTATGGGAGCACTGATTGGGACTGGGAATGACCTTCCGGTAATGGGAGCGACTGGGAATGACCATCTTGTACTGGGAGGAAACTGGGGGAGCACTGGGAGCGACTGGGAATGAACAGGCTGTACTGGGAGGGACTGGGAATGACCGGGCTGTACTGGGAGGGACTGGGAATGACCTGGCTGAACTGGGAGGGACTGGGAATGACTGGGCTGAACTGGGAGGCCACTATGGGAGCACTGATTGGGACTGGGAATGACCTTCCGGTAATGGGAGCGACTGGGAATGACCATCTTGTACTGGGAGGAAACTGGGGGAGCACTGGGAGCGACTGGGAATGAACAGGCTGTACTGGGAGGGACTGGGAATGACCGGGCTGTACTGGGAGGGACTGGGAATGACTGGGCTGTACTGGGAGGGACTGGGAATATCCAGGCTGTACTGAGAGGGACTGGGAATGACTGGGCTGTATTGGCAGGTCACTGGGAAAGCACTGGGAGGGACTGGGAATATCCAGGCTGTACTGGGAGGGACTGGGAATGACTGGTCTGTACTAGGAAGGACTGGGAATGACTGGGCTGTACTGCGAGGGACTGGGAACGACTGGGCTGTACATGTAATCATTGAATGGTTTGGGTGGGAAGGGGCCTCAGAGCCCATCCAGTTCCACCCCGGCCAGTTGTAAGGACTGGGAATGTCTGGTCTGTACTGGGAGGGCACTGGTGGAGTACCGGGAGGGACTGGCAATGACCATGTTGTAGTGGGAGGGACTGGGAATGACTGGAATGTACTGGGAGGGCAGTAGGGGAGAACTGGTAGGGACTATGAATGACCAGGCTATACTGGGAGGTCACTGGGGAAGCACTGGGAGGGACTGGGAATGACCGGGCTGTACAGAGAGGGACTGGGAATGACTGGGCTGTACTGAAAGGGTCTTGGGGGTGCACTGGGAGTGACTGGGAATGACTGGGCTGTACTGGGAGGGCACTGGGGGAGCACTGGGAGGGACTGGGAATGACCTGGCTGTACAGAGAAGCGCTGGGAATGACTGCTCTGTACTGGGAGGGCATTGGTGGTGCACTGGGAGTGACTGGGAATGACAGGGCTGTACTGGGAGGGCACTGGGTCAGCACTGGGAGGGACTGGGAATGAGTGGGCTGTACTGGCAGGACACTGGGGGAGCACAGGGAGGGACTGGGAATGACCGGACTGTACTGGGAGGTACTGGGAATGACCGGACTGTACTGGGAGAGAGTGGAAATGACCGTTCTGTACTGGGAGGGCACTGGGGGAGCACTGGGAGTGACAGGGAATGAACGGGCTGTACAGGGAGGCACTGGGAATGAACGGAATATACTGGGAGAGACTGAGAATGACCGGGCTGTACTGGGAGGGACTGGGAATGACCGGGCTGTACTGGGAGGGCACTGGGGGAGCCCTGGGAGGGAGTGGGAATGAAAGGGCTGTACTGGGAGACACTGGAAATGACCGGGCTGTACTGGGAGACACTGGAAATGACCGGGCTGTACTGGGAGGCACTGGGAACGACCGGGCTGTAGTGGGAGCGACTGGGAATAGCCGGGCTGTACTGGGAGGGCACTGAGAGATACTGGGAATGATCAGGCTATACTGGGAGGGCACTGAGGGAGTAATGTGAGGGACTAGGAATATCTGGGCTGCACTGGGAAGGCACTGGGGGAGCAGTTGTAAGGACTGGGAATATCTGGTCTGTACTGGGAGGGCACTGGTGGAGTACTGGGAGGGACTGGGAATGACCATGCTGTAGTGGGAGGGCACTGGGGGAGCACTGGGAGGGACTGGGAATGAACAGGCTGTACTGGGATGGCAGTGCGGGAGCACTGGGAGGGACTGGGAATGACCGGGCTGTACTGGAAGAGACTGGGAATGTGTGGGCTCTACTGGGAGGGACTGAGGAATGACTGGGCTGTACTGAGAGGGATAGGGAATGACTGGGCTATACTGGGAGGGCACTGCAGGAGCACTGGGAGGGACCGGGAATAACCGGGATTTAGTGGGCGGGCCCTGGGGTAATAATGGCAGGGACTGAGAATGACAGGGTTGTACTGGGAGGGCACTGTGGTAGCACTTGGAGGGACTGGGAATGACCGGGTTGTACAGAGCGGGACTGGGAATGACCAGGCTGTACTGGGTGTTCACTGGGGGAATAATGGGAGGGACTGTGAATGACAGGGTTGTACTGGAAGGGCACTGTGGGAGCACTAGGAGGGACTGGGAATGACCGGACTGTACTGGGAGGGCACTGGTGGAGCACTGGGAAGGACTGGGAATGACTGGGCTCTACTGGGAGGGCACTGTGGGAGCACTGGGAGGGCCTGGGAATGACCGGGCTGTACTGGGGTGGACTGGGAATGACCGGGCTATACTAGGAAAGCACTGGGGGAGCACTGGGAGGGGCTGGGAATGACCGGGCTGTTCTGGGAGTGACTGGGAATGACCGGGATGTACTGGAAGGGATTGTGAATGACTGGGTTATACTGGGAGGGCACTGCGCGAGCACTGGGAGGGCTTGGGAATGACCGGGCTGTTCTGGGAGTGACTGGGAATGACAAGGTGGTACTGGGAGGGACTGGGAATGACTGGCTGTACTAGGAGGGCACTGGGGGAGCACTGGGTGGGACTGGGAATTACCGGGCTGTACTGGCAGGGCACTTTGGGAGCACTGGGAGGCACTGGGAATATCTTAGCTGTACTGGTAGGGCACTTAGGGAGTACTGGGAGGAACTGTTAATGACCAGGATGTACTGGGAGGGACTGGGAATGACTGGGCTGTACTGGGAAGGCACTGGGTGAGCACTTGGAGGGACTGGGATTTACCGGGCTGTACTCGGAGGGCACTGGAGGAGCACTGGGAGGGACTGGGAATGAGTGGGCTGTACTGGGAGGGCACTGGAAGGGCACTGGGGGGAACTGGGAATTAACGGGTTGTAATGGGAGGGACTGGTAATAGCCGGGTTGTACTGGCAGCGACCGGGAATGACTGCGCTATACTGTAAGGCACTGGGGAGCACTGGGAATGACTAGGAATGAACGGGCTTTACTGGGAGGCACTGGGAATGAACGGACTATACTGAGATGGACTTGGAATGACTAGGCTGTACTGGGAGGGAATGGGAATGACCGGGCTGTACTGGGAGGGCACTGGGGGAGCACTGGGTGGGACTGGGAATGACTGGTCTGCACTGGGAGTTACTCGGACTGACCACGATATACTGGGAGGTCACTCGGGGAGCACTGGGAGGGACTGGGAATGAGCGGGCTGTACTGGGAGGGACTGGGAATGAACGGCCTGTAGTGGGAGGGACTGGGAATGACTGGGCTGTACTGGGAGGTCACTGGGGAAGCACTGGGAGGGACTGGGAATGAGCGGGCTGTACTGGGAGGGACTGGGAATGAACGGGCTGTACTGGGATGGACTGGGAATGACCGGGCTGTACTGGGAGGGACTGGGAATGAACGGGCTGTACTGGGAGGGACTGGGAATGACTGGGCTGTACTGGGAGGTCACTGGGGACTGGGAGGGACTGGGAATATCCAGGCTGTACTGGGAGGGACTGGGAATGATTGGTCTGTAGTAGGAGGGACTGGGAACGACTGGGCTGTACATGTAATCATTGAATGGTTTGGGTGGGAAGGGGCCTCAGAGCACATCCAGTCTCACCCCGGCCATGGGCAGGGACACCTCCCACTGGATCAGGTGCTCCAAGCCCCATCCAACCTGGCATTGAACATCTCCAGGGATGGGGCAGCCACTACTGCTCTAAGCAACCTGGGCCAGGGTCTCACTGCCCTCATCGTGAGGAATTTGGATTGGACATTAGGACAAAAATCTTCCCCCTTCCAATTTAACCCCCCCAGCCTTGCCCTATCGCTCCATGCCCTCGTAAGCCCTTCCCCAGCTTTCCTGGAGCCCAACTCAGGGAAACACCCGCTCTACCCTCTGCTTTGTCACACACCAGGTCTTGTGCTCCCAACCAGAATCATTATCCCAAATTCCAAGCCTCTTTCCAAAGCCTGTGTTCTCCAACAAAGCCAAACAGATGAAGTTTGTCTTGGGAAGTGGAGGCAAAGTCAGATTCACCTGAACATGGCAGAATAATTCAAAAAAATGAAGCATGTAGCCAGCAAGGAGAGGTCATGCTGAAAGATTTCATCCCAGCGTGGTTGAGACCAGGTTGGATGGTGCTTTGAGTAAGTTGGTGTGGAAGGTGTCCCTGCCCATAGCAGGGGCTGGAACTGGATGGGATTTAAGGTCCCTCCTGACCCAAACCGCTCTGCGATTCCATGGTTTCCTGGGTCAGCTGCTGCCTGAGGTGGCACCGTAAGAATATTCCCTCTCATCCTGTCCCCTCTTCTCCCAAGTAACAGGGGACAGGACGAAGGGGAATGGCCTCAAGCTCCACCAGGGGAGATTTAGGCTTGAGATAAGGAAAAAATTCTTCATGGAAAGGGTGGTTAGGCATTGGAACAGTCTGCCCAGGGAGGTGGTTGACTCGCCTTCCCTGGAGGTGTTTAAGGTGCGGGTGGATGAGGTACTTAGGGGCATGGTTTAGGGATTGGTGGGAATGGTTGGACTCGACGATCCGGTGGGTCTCTTCCAACCTGGTTATTCTGTGATTCTGTGATTCTGTAACATGAGATGCTTACGGCTCTTTCTAAAAGCTTGGACTTAGAGAGTGTCAAGACCTCTAAAGAGGAGGAGTTGAGAGTTCACGTTTCGCATCCCAGTAGGGCTCACGTACACGTGTCCTCGTGCTGTGAAGTGTCCACTCTGAAGAACCCAGCTCCAGTTGCCTGTTTTCCCGGCTTTCTTCTTGCGGGTATTTGCTGTTGAAAACAAACCAAAATCACTCTTTGCCTCAAGAACGTAGGTCAACAAAATTTCTCATGTCGGTGACGTGTGATCCCAAGGGGACTGTCGGACAAAGCACAAACTTCTGCTGCACACACATCAGAATCAATGTGGTTTTTCTCACCAGTTTTCTCTCCTCATTCAATCCCAAACTAAAAAAAACCCAGTTCGACTCACCACCAGAGTCCAGCTGTTTGTCAGGTGGACAGGGACCAAGACAACATCTTGCTTGAAGAGATCCAGGCCTGGGGTCCAACTCTTCACTGCTGCGTAACCCCAAGAGGTTAGTATTTGATAGAAGAAAGCAGTAAAAGCATGAACTGCTGTATATCCTTCCTTCTTGCTTCTTTCCATCACAAGATTCACGTAGAAATTAATGATCTATAACATAAGGAGTGAGCTTAAGAGGTAAACCAAGACACTAGCTTCCCAAAGGAATGAAACAGCAGCAAGGGCCATGAGGCTGCTCGACGAACGAGGATATCGTCCTCCTGCAGCCAGTTTTACCTCAGAATCGAGCCAGCGACATTTCTGCAGCATGCAGAGGTCACCACGAGCGACGTTCGTTTGGAAGGCACTGCTAACGACGTCGTTTGGCTCCCCGCGGCTAAACGCGGCCTCGATCTCTCCATGGCCTAAACAAAACGATTAAACGGTGAACGACTCATGAAGTGGAGCGATGAGCACGCTAAGAAGCTTTCAGCTGCAAGAACACCTGCAATGAAGCTCCGGCACCAGCTTTTTGCTAAGTTAGCAACAGCACCCCAACTTTCAGCTTCAGAGCCCAGCTTTGCTCCAGTTTGTATCCACAAAAGGAAGCCGATATCCAACACGTGGGCACCAAACACACTGAAGCAGCTGAAAAATAAACAGAAGGAGAGCAACCCCCTCTCCCAGGGGATGCTGCAGCCCTGGCCGCACTGAGGGTTAAGTGAGGGAAACTGGTTCCAGGAGGCATTTTACCTACAAGAGAAGCGTATCAGTAATTATAAAAGAAATCAGTGTCCTGCAAGAAGCTTCACAAGAGGTAACTGGCCAACGGGAAAATACAGAGAAGTAGAAGTGCAAATTGGAGCAACTGCCTCGAGGATGAACTGTTGCTCAACCTGCACGTGTTCTGTCCATGGAGGCCAAGCCCCGAGTCAAAGAGAAGCCTAAAGAACCGCGCAGGTATGTTATTCACGTGGCGAGGGGCTTTGAATCCCCCAGTGCAGTGGGAGGTGTCCCTGCCCATGGCAGCGGGTGGGGCTGGATGGGCTCGGAGGCTCCTTTGAACCCAAACCGCTCTGTGATTCTGTGATTCCCTCCCTTCAGCTGTTCAGACACATCAAGGAGACCCCCCCACCGAGCCTTCTCTTCTCCAGGCGGAACAGAAGAAGAGGTTGTTGAGGTTTTTGATCTTGTAAACCATCAGCTTATTTTTTCTCTTTCAAGTTTACTATTTAGGACCTTCTCTCAAGCATTTCTGGTCTCAGCTTCTTCTCAAGTTCAACAGTTCCTCCTACCACAGACCTTTAATGGTTCTTTAATCTCCTGCATCTATGAAGCGTCTGGATTTAAAGGAAAAGTTGGACATCGGCTGGGGGGGAAGCAGCTGCAGATCTCCCCTAGTACAGCAGCCTGGAGGAGTTCCAGAAGAGCTTGGAAAAACACCACCACGTGGACACAAATATGAATGTTGGCAACACCGAGGAAGCTGAAGAAGGAGAGTGGAAGTTACATGTTTCAGAGAAGAAGTCAAAGCAAACAGAAGGGTTTTTACCTCAGATGGGCAACCAGCCTGTGATAAAGGGTCCGTGTTTCCCTATTCAAGTAAGTGCTGGTTCCACAAAGCATTTTACCTAAGAGAGAAGTGGATAAAGCCACAGAGACCACGCCCCCTCCCTCATAGCCCACGCCCCCTGCATTGGTCTCATCCCATCCCCCTATAGCCACGCCCCCCTCTTTATCCATATATGGACATGCCCACCGCATACCATAGCCACGCCCACTCCCCAGAGGCCACGCCCCCACGTCTCACTGGGAAATGCTGGGAATCACTGGGATGCACTGGGAGAGTACTGGGAGGCACTGGGTGGGAACTGGGAGCCCTAGGACACACTGGGAGTGCACTTGGAGTCACTGCGGAGCACTGGGATGCACTGGGTGGCCATTGGAGAGCACTGGGAGGTTACTGGTTCCACAGTGGTCCCATGCTGGTGTGCAGGGGTGCCTTACTGGTCCATACTGGTGTCCCTGCTGCCCATACTGGGAGTACTGTTCCCATCCTGTTCCCACACTGGTTCCTTACTGGTCCATAATGATGCCACACCGGGTGCCCTTGTGTCCCTGGTGTCCGTACTGGGAGCACTGGTGCCACACTTTGTCCATACTGGTGCTATACTAGGAGCACTGATCCCAGCCTGGTGCCACACTGGTGGTTCCCAGTGACTGCCAGTGCATCCCAGTGCCCTCCCAGTGTGGCCCCTTGCTCATGAACACTGGGGAATCTCTGGGAGGACACTGGGTCACACTGGGAGTCACTAGGATGGACTGGGAGTCACTGGGTCAGACTGGGAGTCACTGAGGAGAATTTAGAGGGCCCTGGGAAATAGTAGGAGTCAGTGGGATGTACTGGGAGTCACTGGGGAGCACTGGGAGGGCACTGGGAAACACTGGGAGTCTGTGGGATGCACTTGGAGTCACTGCAATGTGGTGGGAGGATGCAGCATACTGGTCCATACTGGTGCCATACTGGAAGCACTGGCATCCCTGGTGCCCATCCTGGTCTCCCACTGGTGCCATACTGGTGCCTTACTGGTCTGTACTGGTGCCATACTGGCATTTCTGTTGTTAATCTTGGGAGCACTGGTGCCATCCTGGTCCCACGCTGGTTCCTTGCTGGTCCCTACTAGTGCTGTACTGGGATCTATGGGATCCATACTGGGTGTAGTGGGATAATTCCTTTTTAGCCTGGAGAAGAGGAGGCTGAGGGAGAGACCTCATTGCTCTCTACAACTACCTGAGGGGAGGTTGTGGAGAGCAGGGAGCTGGGCTCTTCTCTCAAGTGACAGGGGACAGGATGAGAGGGAATGGCCTCAAGCTCCGCCAGGGGAGATTTAGGCTGGATATTAAGGAAAAAATTTTCACAGAAAGGTAAAAAAAAAAAGAGAAGACAGGGGAGCCCTGGGATGAAGCCCCGCCCCCTGCCCCCTGCCCCCGCCCCCTTTCTGTTGGGCTCCCCGAATTGGTCAGTTGGAGCCACGGGCACCAGACACAGCAGAGGGAGCTGAGCTGGCACGGTGCCGTGAGGGGCAGCATCTGCCCGAGCAGTGCTTCTCCGGCACCAGCACCCCACTGCCCATCCTCGCTGTCCCCGGCTGGGCCACATCTCTGGTGCACGGCGAGGGTCCTCCTGTCCCGGCCAGGATGGGCCAGGTCAACTGCTTCTGCAGCTCCAGGTGGGCTCCCGTGGTGGCTTGGGGACACCGGGGCACAGCTGGGGCCTGCCCAAGCAGTGTTGCTCATGCTTGCCGCGCTCTGCTCTGCAGGGAGGCTCTCAGCGAGGCTGAGGCGGTGCTGAGCGCAGATGTGCAGCTGAGCTGGGGACGCAAGAGGACCGAGAGGCGACTTCTCCTCCTCCAGGAGGAACTGGTGATCGCCAAGTTGCGGTAAGAGCCTGGGAGCCCAGCTCCCTGTCCCCCATTCCTAGTGCTGGGAGCGGGGCAAGGACACCTTGGCACAAGCCCCAGGCCCCCAAGACCTCGGTGATGGATGCACCACGCTCTGTCGCGAGGCCAGGTTGGGGACAGGGCTCTTCCCGCGGGGACCACTAGGAGGCCACCCCCAGCTCACTGCCTGCCTCTGCTTTCCACAGACCTGGCAGCAACCTGCGCCCACAGCTCCGCCTGGCCCTCGACCAGCTGTGGGTGCTGAGCAGTGGGAATGAGGCAGGGCAGCCAGAAGAAGAGGAGGATGGCAGCGGCGAGGGCAGCAACTCCCTCATCCTCGTCTGGCCGGCAGGCTCCTGCATCGCCACTTTTGCGTGAGTTGCGGTGCCACGTGGCCACGGCTGCTGGGCAGTGGGGTGCAATGCTGGCCCCCCTTCTCCCTGGGCTTCGGCAGCCACAGTCGGGGCTGGCAAGGGGCAGGGAGAGCCTCTCAACCGTGCCCACGCCATTCTGTGCGTGGCCTCTGTCCTGCACACAGAAGCTGGGCAAGGAGCGGGCAGCGCACCAGCAAGGAGTGAGGGAGGGAAAGAGGGATGGAGGGAGGGAAGGATGGAGGGAGAGAGGGAGGGAGGGAAGGATGGAGGGAGAGAGGGAGGGAGAGAGGGAGAAAGGGAAGGATGGAGGGAGAGAGGGAGGGAGAGAGGGAGAAAGAGAAGGATGGAGGGAGAGAGAGGGAGGGAGAGAGGGAGAAAGGGAAGGATGGAGGGAGAGAGGGAGGGAGAGAGGGAGGGATGGAGAGAGAGGGGGAGAGGGAGAGAGGGATGGAAGGAGGGAAGAAGGGAAGGATGGAGGGAGGGAGGGAGGGAGGGAGGGAAAGATGGAGGGAGGGAGAGAGGGAGAGAGTGGGGGAGGGAAGGAAGGAAGGATGGAGGGAAAGAGGGAGAGAGGGAGGGAGGGAAGAATGGAGGGAGAGAGGGAGGGAGAGAGGGAGGGAGGGAGGGAATGATGGAGGGAGAGAGGGAGGGAGGGAAGGACAGAGGGAGAGAGGGAGAGAGGGAGGGAGGGAAGGATGGAGGGAGGGAATGATGGAGGGAGGGAGGGAGGGAGGGAGGGAAGGATAGAGGGAGAGAGGGAGAGAGGGAGGGAAAGAATGAAGGGAGAGAGGGAGGGAAGGATGGAGGGAGAGAGGGAGGGAGGAAGGATGGGTAGGAGGGAGGGAGGGAAGGATGGAGGGAGAGAGGGAGGGAGGGAGGTTGGGCAGGAGGGAGGGAGGGAAGGATGGAGGGTGAGAGGGAGGGAGGGAGGCCGTGTGTGCTGTGTTGGGTCTTTGGGGTGGGCATACAGGCAGAAGAAACAAGAAGGATGGGAGACATTTCTCACTCCTTCTTCTCCCCGTCCCCTTTTGCTAGCCAGCAGGGACAGGCCAGAGCAGCTCCTCTGGCAGGACAGAGGGAGGCAGAGCTTGGGCAACGCCTCTGTCCTGCCCCATGGGACTTGGTCCTGCCCCAGTGTCCTTGCCTATGGGCAGGGCTGTGCAGGCACCTGCCTCTGCCTGCAGGCTCGGGGCGCCAGTGGCGTCTGACACTGCTTCTCCTCTCTTTCTGCAGCTCCCAGGCGCTGAAGGAGCTCTGGGTGGGCACACTGCTGGGGTAAGGCTGGGGACCATGCATGTGAAGTTACATGGGGGAACACAGCCCCCCAGGTGGGGACAGGTGTCCCTGCAGATGCCAGCAGCTTTGAGGCAGATGGGGATCGTTCAGGGATGCAAAGTCTCTTCTTGCGCTGTTTGCAACAGAGAGAGGCAGGCGGGGAAGCAGGGCTGGTTGCCTGGCAGGCAGGAGCAATGCAGGCAGCTCTGCTCTCTGCTTGGCGCTGGGGCGTTACGTGGGGGAGGTTTGCAACCGCTTCCTCTAGAGAGAGAGGACGTGGCTCGGGGTTCACTCTTTCTATCCCTTCCCCGTGCCCAGGCAATCAGAAGAGGAGAAGAAAGCCCGCGTGACGCGACTGACTTCCATTGAAGTCCTGGAGAAGGAGCTGAGCTGCCGCCGTGCTGTGAGTATCTCTCCCCTCAGCTCTGTCCCTGAGCATTGCTCCTCCACCAAGCAGGAGAGCATTGCTTCTCCCCTTCTTCCACTGCTTCTCTCTTGCCCAGTGGAGGACAGTGCGTGCCAGGAGCCTAGAGAAGCTACTTGAGGCCCAGGCAAAGGTGAGAAAGGCTGCCTTTCACCCTCCTGCTGCTGTGCTAGAGTGCCCGGGATCCCTGGGGAGTGGGGGGGAACTTTTGTGAGAGGGTCCCTCGGTGCCCCGTGGGGAGCTGAGTGGTTGGGGAGCCAGCGGGAATGCCGGCACGGCCTGGCGGGTTGTGCCGGGGAGGATACCTTCCACCCTCAGGCTGCTGGTGCTGGGTGGCCGCTTGCTCTTTCTCCTCTAGGGCTGCTCTCTAAGCACAACCTGGTTCTTGCAGGATGACGGCAAGCAAGGGCCTCCACCGGTGCCTTCTGGCAATGGAGGGGGATGTTCCCAGCTAGCAGGTGAGTGTTGGAAAGAAAGGTGGGGAGGACCTTCTTTCCTTGGGCAAGTAGCTCTTCTGCAGAAGCCGGGATGCTGCTGCAGCTGTCCTTCACCTTGAGCAAGGTGGTCCCCATCGCTCTGCAGCAGGCGAGTGCTGATCCGCCGGGGTCCCCTCGTTCCCTTGTTGACTGTCCCTTGCACGGAGGGGCAGAGGGGACATTGCTGAGTGCCCGAGGTGGTGCCTGTCTCTGCTCCATCCTCGGAGTCAGGAGGATGGGCTGAGCAGGCATTAGCTCTGCTCTCTTGTCCCCTGAGTGTTGTCGTGCAGGTTTGGCACCCCAAGGGAAGATGTCAGCCGGACGAGGAAGGACGACATTTGGAGAGTGGCTGCTGAACGTGCTTCTCTGAGGACACGGAGCCTGGGCTGCTGCCCGCTGCCTTGAGGAGAGCAGGCTGAGGGCTGGCTCAGGCTGTCCCGCTAGCACCCTGGCTCTCAGGAGCCTCTGAGGCGCAGGCATTGCGGAGGAGCCGTGCTTTCAGCTCCCGGCTCCCAGCCCGTCCTGCTCCCTGTCAGGGCAGGGCAGAGCAGGGCTGCCCGCGGGAGCGCTGTCCTGGCGGTCCCCATTGATGGCTCTCTCTCTGTTTCCCTTTGCAGCAGGAGGGAGCAGGAGGAAGAGGATGGGGCTGCCCTGGCCCTTTGCTCTGCGGCGGAACCCAGCGGCTGCCCAGGAGCCAGGACAGGCAGGCTCCGGCTCTAGCAGAGGGCTCTTTGCACAGCCCCTTGCAGCCCTCTGTGGGGAGGACTGCACGCTGCCCCAGCCCATCCAGGTAATACAGCGTGGCCAGAGTGTCCCTTGCCTTCCCTCCACCTGCACTGGACACGTGCTGGTTGTCCCCAAGAGCTCCCAACATTGCCATCGTGCTCTTCAGCCGAGCCTGGTGCTTCTGGTCTCAGCGTATTGGCCATGGGAGGGAGCCGGGGGTTGTGCAGAGCTGCTGCCCTGGCCACCGCTGTCAGAAGGCAGCTCTTCAGCCAAGCAAATCTTCTTGTGTGCACCGTGCAGGAGCTCCTGGATGTCCTGCACCAACGTGGACCATCGACAGAAGGCGTCTTTCGGAGAGGGGAGTGCGTGTCATCGCTTCAGGAGCTGCGGGAGGCCCTGGACCGCGGTGTGGCTGCTGACCTGGGAAGCCAGCCTGTGCACCTGCTGGCAGGCATCTTGAAGGTGAGCACTTCTGACCTGCAGCAGGGAAGAGCTCCTGGCTCTCCTGGACTCTTCAAGGGCTCACCTGGAGCCGTTGCCATTGCAGGACTTCCTCCGAAGCATCCCTGGCAAGCTGCTCGTCAGCAGACTCTACGACGACTGGATGGGAGCCATGGAGAAGCCAAACGATTGGGAGAAGGTGGAAGGGCTCAAGGCGTAAGTGTGGCCGGCAGCCTGTCTTTTGAGCAGTGACTTTGTGGAGGCCTGGGACTAGCCTGCAAAGGGCCGGGCTCCTTCCAAAGCGGTGTTTTCTGGCTGGCAGCTGTTTCTGGGCTGGGCTTGGGTTTGGGGCCAAAGGGCATGGACAGGGAAGCTTCCCCTGCATAGACTTGGGAGAAATCAGGCTGCCCAGGGAGGGAGTTGAGTCACCTTCCCTGGAGGTGTTTAAGGCACGGGTGGGTGAGGTGCTAAGGGGCGTGGGTTAGTGTTTGATAGGAATGGTTGGACACGATGATCAGGTGGGTCTCTTCCAACCGGGTTATTCTATGATTCTATGATTCTATGAACCTTGTGTTGCTGTTCCCTCAGAGTGGCCAGCAAGTTGCCTGCAGCCAATCTCCTCCTCCTGGAACGGCTGCTGACTCTCCTCCAGCGCATTGGCCGCAATGCAGCCACCAGCAGGATGAGCTACAGCAACCTGGCCATCTGCGTTGGACCAAACCTGCTGAGCCCGACCAACGAGGAGCTGCTCTCGCTGGAGGCCATGGTGGAGGTTTCAAAGAAGGTACTCTGGGCTGAGAAGCCGGCTGCAGCCTTCCCAGTCTAGAAGAGCTTGGCTCTTGAGAGGTCTCTGGCTGCCCTCTTTCTCCAGCAAGTGCTGCTGGGAAGAGCAGCCCCACGGCAACAGCCTTCTGTGCAGACAGAAGGGTCAGGAGTGGGAAAGGCTGCTTGACGCACTTTCAGGCACCGTGCCAAAACCAGGGGTTTTCCATGTGCAGGTGAAGGCACTGGTGGAGTTCCTCATCGAACACCAGTGTGAAATCTTTGGGGAGGAGACAGAGGGTATTTGCAGTCCCTCCACAACTGAGGAACAAACTGCATCCCTGGGCAGATCCACAGGTAGGAGGGGCTGGTGGCTGCCACCCTCTGAGCAGACAGCTGGGGCAGGGCTTTGGCTGGGTTGTGCTCTAGCCGCTGGCCACTTCTAAGAAGTCACTTGGCTGCATGTGCTTTTGCCCTCCAGAGCTGCCTTTGGAAGAGCAACGTGGCCCTGCAGGCAAAGCAGCTGTGCAGCACCAGCCCAAAGCTTCCCTGGACACACCAGCCTCTCCACTCGTCGTCCAGAAAACATCAGAAGCAGGCACGCTGGTGGCATCACTTCAGGAAGAGGTATAGATTTCAAAAGCAAAGCCTCCTGCCGCGGAAGGCAGTGGTGCAGCAGAGGGGTATCTGCAGACTCTGTCTCGGGAGGGTGGAAGAAACTCTGGCAGAACACAGCTGGCAATCCTTTTCTTGCCTGGACGGGGACCTCAGGCAGCCTGCAGAATGCCCCCACAAACAAACTCAGCCTCACCCGCCCCTGTGAACATTGTCTTCCAAAGTCAGGCCCTTGGTAGAAGGGCTAATGCAAACCAGCCAAAGGGATCTGCTCTGGCGAATTGAAGTAGCAATGGGACAGTCTGTCACTTTACTACCCCAGGGTGCCCCTTGCCACCTGCTAACGCTGACATTCATTGTTTAGGCACCCGCCGCGTTGCCTGCAAGCACCGCAGAGACCTCGGAAGAGTCCCGGCTTGGAGCAGAAGGATCCAAGATCCTTTTGGAAGGAAGAAGGTAAAATGAGTTAGCTTTGGTTCGATGAAGAACTAATTTGGGTTGATCCTAATTTTATCTATCTAATCCCACCATAGGATGGAAAGGCTTGCAGGGTCCTCCTGTGAAAATGTGTATAGAAGAAAAGGAAAGAGAAAAGCGACCTGGGCAGAGTCGTGGGAAATCCATGAAGAGAAGAAAAGAAGGAAGAGAGAAAATAAAAGGAGACCAAAAAAAGGCAGGAAGGTTCAGAAGGTGAAGAAGCCCAGGTGCGTAGCAGGCGCTGCTGCCCGTCTTTCCCCACTCAGACGCTGCTCTACGTTAGTTCAGTTCCATGGGAAGGGGTTGTGCTGGGATGGATTTGGAAAGAATTCCTTTGCGGCTCTCCCAGGGCAGCCCATTGAGCGCTGCTGTGTGGCACAGGGGCACGGGGCATCTCCAAATGCTCACGGCTCTGCGAGAGGATTACCTAGCGGTGTAAGGTGCCAGAGCCATCCCGCAGCCTATGTCAGCAGCAGCTCTCTCCCCTGAATCGCAAAGAATCCCTTTGCAGCTGTGCTCCCCAAAGGAAGGGGCAGTAAGCCGTGCTTCTTGCTGCCTTTGTGTGCTGATCAGTGCTTTGTGACTCTGTCCTCACAGGTGCTGAGAAACCTGAATTTATGAAAGAGACGCTGTATCCCGAATGCCAGTACTTATTGGGAACAGAAACCATATGCCTCATTCTACTCCTCCCCTGAGTTCTGAGTTTAACTAATTAAATATGTTCAATAGTAAAACGATAAGGTACTTTTGAGGTGGGTGTCTGTTTGTTTCGTTGATTTCATTTTGGCTTATATGTGATCTGTATTTATGGAAGTCAGATAGGAACACTAAACAGTGGGTTGTATCTGCTTGCTTGCTCAATCTTTCTTAGTGTCTCTAAAGGAAAACATAATCCCAAAACTGGGACAAGGAATGGAATTGTGACAAAGAAAGGAGCGCCTTCCCCCTCTTCACTAATTATTTCTTGTATGTGCAGGGACTGAGCTTGTTATATGAAAACGGCAGTGAAATAGAAAAAAACCCAAAACAACTCACGGTTACTTTTTCAGTGATATCCGGTGTACAGTGAAAAAAGTGGCTCTGGATATTTACATGAACTGAGAAATAGCTCTTTTTTAGGTTCCAGCTCTCAGCCAGGCTCCCAGTTGACATTCTCAAGTGATTCAAAGGCCCAAGGTGATACTTTCTTGAAACTTGTATCTTCAGTTTAAAACATTGTTTAGAAAGGCCCAGTGAGACGTTGCAATTAAAAAGGAAAGTCTCATTTATAAGGGCGCTCTTTTGATTAGACATATGCTGAAATCTCTGGGAACTGGCTAGTGAGCAGGACATTCCTAACAAGCATTTCATGCCTAAAGGTTTTGATCCATTAGGGAAAGAAACAAAGAGAAAGCTGGGTCTGTGAGGCACATGACTTGCAGTCACTGCTTTCCTTGGGTTTGCTGCTGGGACAGATATATACTGCCATCAGTAAAATTAAACTGTAACGTGGATAGGAATCTAGATACTGGAAAAACCTTTTAAAAGTAAGACAATCAAGTGAGCAGGAGAGCTGCACGAAATGCATCTCTGTCCAGCTGTTCAGCATTAATTCTTCTGCAGTGCTATGTTTATTGGAATTTTGATTCAGGCCAGTACAAAGCGGGATTAGGAAAAACTGATTTTTTTTTTTTTATTAGTAATAGTTTCAGAAGGCTTATGCTGGGGCATAGGGCAGAGTGTGGTGTAGCATACTCTCTAAGTGATTTATAGTAATGTTGAGGTAAAAGAATTAGTTTCCGTTGTTGTTTTCAAGAAGTTCTGGAGTTTCAGAGTTATTTACATTGGAAACCTTAATTTTGTGGCTGCATGGAAGCTTGGTATAACTTGCAGGTATCTTAGGGCTTACAGCACCTTGCAGCAAGTTCACGCTCCGGGTGTACACGATAGGTATTTTTAGGATGCGGTATAGCTGAAACACTTTCCTAGATCTTAGATGAGTAGGTTGATTCGCCTTAAAGTCAAGTGACAGGCTGCAATGACATCTGAGTTAAATATGAAAACCACGCAAAACACCACTCTGCCCGAGCTGCTTATTCCATCTTTATGCCATTATAGGAACCTTTAAATATCCTATTTCACCCTGAGGAGTGGAGAAAATTTCAACAATCCCTCTTTACTGAAAGCCTAGAAAAACGGCCAGTATGGCTACAATAAATATTACCTTTGTTAATATGTATGACATCAAAATAAAATTCTAACAATAGAATTCTTATTCCCTGTTCCCCACTCTGTCTTTCCTATCAATCTGTGACCAACTACCAGCAGTTGCAGAGGGAGATTTTCTCTGTTTTGGTTGTGGCTAAATCAGAATCCTGCCTATTGCTGTTCCTCCTGCCGCATTCACACTTCCAGCAGCTCAGCTCAGCATTTCCATCTGTAGCTTCTGCTCTGCTTGCTGCTGGACTCCAAAAGGAATCTCCCTGCCCATGGCCGAACTCCCTTCAGTTTGCTGCTTTTTATTTTTTTAGCTTGGATTTTTTCGACAAGTAGACTGGCAATACTGTCACTTTGAGCAGCCTTGTTAAATTTACAATAAAACATTTCAAATTTGATATAAAATGAAAGGAAGTATTGGGCAAATTCTCAAGGGATTCTGCCGGGTGTCCCTCTCTGTGCTGTGTCCTCACATACATCTGCCGCCCTTTAGCAGAGAGCTTGTAGCTGTTCAGTGGTGAGTCAGATGCAGCCGCTTTAACTTGCCTTGACAACAAAGAGTTCCCCTCTGCAGAGGAGAAAGGGGAAAATACTAAGTTTGTGGAGAGGTGGGGACCAGCCTGGGGAATACCTGGCTCTTGAAGTCAGATGCACTAATGCTGGGAGGGGTGCAGAGAGGACCTGGGACTTCCCTTGACTGACCATGTTGATTCCACATCAACTTCTCTGCTCAAAGTGCAGAATTTTCTGGGAACAGCTACCACGCACCCAACCTCGAGCTGATATGGGTGAGCAGGAGGAAAGAGACATAGGGAAGCCGAACTCCCTGAGGATTAACTTACTGGACCTGATACACTTCCATAGCAGGGAATTAATCACGGAGGAGAAAATGTCTGGTTTGGGTGGCTTTGCTTTGTCTGTATGAAGGAATCAACCTTTAAAACCAAACCTGCCATTGTTGGAAGAGGCACAGGGATCAGGCCTGCTGAGCCAGGCTTGGACCTCGCACCCAAACCTGTTGCTGTGTTTCTTTCTGCTGGAACAATAATGCTGCTCGATTTGAAAAGGAATATGTTCTCATCCTCTGATTTAGCAGCTAGGAGTTCAGTCTTCTCTTGCTTGCTCAAAACAGTAGTCATCTTTGATCAGTTGTTAAGAACATCTCTCATCTTTGTCTCTTTCCAAAAAAAAAAAAAAATAACCTATATATTTTTTAATTTCACTTGCTGTTCTCTGGGATCTTAATTCAGTACAAATTATCCTGCCATATAAGTTTAAAATCAGTGCAACAATCAAGCTGATTAGAAGGGAATAGTGACATGGAGACTGGTGGGTGGAAAATGTGGTTATTGGGCAGGCAGCATGGGGCTTGTTTCAGTTGTATAAATCTGGTTCTAGCATTTGAGGGGAGAATCCATTCATTATTTAATGTTGGCCCGGATTCATCTCTGGTGCTTTCAAGTGAATGGGGTTTGAAAGAGTCTAGTGAGTGTTTGAGATGTGGATGATCATCAAATTAAAGCTGAGGCCCTTCCACGAAGTATTTTTTTACTTTTACATAAGCAGTGATTTTGTTCTGTTCTGTCCCACCTACCTTCCCCCCAGAGCCCCTCCTGGTACAGAGGAGGGTTTTCCTGATACTGACTGCTGGGAAGAATGAGCCCTTGGCAAAAGGCAGCGGTGCTCTCGGCAGTAGTGCTTAGCTCAGAGGAAATTCAGCTCCCTTTGTTCATCCCCACAGGGAAGCGAGCCTTTAGAGAGCAGGAAGGAATCTCCTGGAAAAGCTGCACAGCTTGCACACTCTTCCCAGGGCCCAGGGTATTTCACAATCGCACACACCTTACACCCCAACTGCTCTGTGAGGAATTACACCTCTGCTTGCTCTGCTCTTTCTGACTCGCTGTGCTCCCTGGGTTACCCCAAACTGGGAAGACAGGCACGGCCCCATTGGTTGAAGACAGACCTTTTCCTAGGCCGTGTTTTTCCAGTGGGATGTGCCTGAGATCCCAGCTACCAAGACTGTAACCATCCCCACGATGGACCTGCAGGTCAGCAGATCTCTCCGTCAGATGAGCGCTCTGCTCTGGGTTGAGCAGGGCCACAGGGGCTCTGTCGTGCAGACTTTCCTCCTGCAGTTCAAACAACACAGTGAGAACACCCTGGTATTTGTACTCTTTGCAATTCCTTTTCACTGTCTCCTTCAATTTTGGGGCTTGACTCTCTGGTAAATCTACTGAGCTCATGATTCAACTTGGTAAACTTGTCCAGACATGAGAGACAATGAAACTGGCCGTCACAAAAGAGAAAGGATCGATTCCTGTATTTCACATCCTCACAGGCAGAAGCAATACTCTCTGCCCCATTTCACGTGCCTGTTTGTCCTGCAAGCTTTTTTAACCCATTCGCCGACGGCCTGGACAACGTCAGCCATGAAGTCCTGGGCCTGACAGAGCTCCTCTACCTGGACACGTCCCTGTCAGGTGGAGAATCCCCAGCCTAAATCCAAATAACATGCATGACAATTGCTACTATTTCTCTTCCAAACTCTGAGGATGCAGGCAGTAGATATTGCACACACCAACACAATATAATATACCAAAGGATGTATTCAACGGGCTGGAAAGGGACTCAGAATAAAAACCTTCCATCCAATTGGTTTTTCTCAGACAGAACACTGAGTGCCAAACCTGATTGTGTGCTGTTGTGAAATCCCTGATGATCCCTGTTAACACAACTGATCGTCAAATCAAGTCCTGGTTACGTTATCCTGATGCCAAACTCAGACAGCATCAGGATCAAGATGCCGGCAGGATCAAGACACCTTTATTCCTGGTTCTGATCAGCTCTCACTTGGTCATAAGGGAATGTAGGGAAGTTGGAAAATAGCTACTGTAGCAGCCACTGTATTTTCACAACAACTTTTTTGGCTGCTGAGCTGAGGGAAGTCTCTGATTCCCATTTCTTTAATTTCTTGGAAAGAGAAAAAGTTCATTGCAAGCCACATAGACAGGGAGCTGCACACACCCTGACTCTGGCCAAGGCCTGTGACACCTTTGCTCACATTCGTTAATGACGGCATTGCAGATGGACTGACTGCGCCCGAGCCCCCTGAGCACTATGGGAGTCCCACAGGCACGAAGACATCATCAAAGCCTTCAGGTCAATTCTAATAAGGTGCTTAAGGAATAAGAAAGACTCTGGGGGCTCCACCCACGGGAGCTGGAAGATCAGCTGGACTTGATCATCTAAGGTACCAGTTGTGACACGAACAATGCAACCATCGCCAGGCTGCTGGAAGCAGGAACTGGCAGAGTCGTCACCATGGGGACAGAGGCTTTGTTGCCTCAGACACCCCCACTCTGACCACCAGCCATGGCAGGTACAGCAGCTCCTGGTGATGCTCCTGTCCTCCGGGTAAAACCCCAGCCTGCTCTGCCCGCTGACATTTCACCCCATCATACCTCTTTGCTTCCCCCAACAGAGAGGATCCCTCTCCAGATGCTGGCGGCATCAGAAGTGCCCAGCGTGAGCTTCACGGCTCCAGCTGTGCCCCCAGCGGCCACTGCCTGGCTGTTGCCCTCTGTCCTGGGGCTGCTGGTGTCCTGTGAGCCTGCCCAGCTCCACTCTGGCACCCACCAGCTGGACCCCGCCAGCACCAAGCAGGGGAAGCCGGGGCCCGTGGGGGCCCTGGGGCAGCTGGGGCATCTCCTGACCATGGACCAGGTCCGCTGTGGGGTGCAGCTCCCTGTCGAGTCTGCTCCCTGTCACCCTGCCTCTGTGTGGGGACAGCAGGAGTTGGTGGGGATGTCAGTGCCCCACCAGCTGATGGGGCTGGGGCCATCAGCCGTGGTCGAGGGAGAGGCACTCTGCCCCACAGCCACGCTCCAGCAGGGGACAGGCACACTGGCCAATGCCTTTGCGTATCAGGACAATGACACCAACACCAATGCTCTGCTCTCTGGGCTCAACACCATGGATAGCATAGACTCTGTCCTCGATGCTCTCGGCAGCGCAGCTTGATGGACTTCGCAAACAAACTCCCCAACCTGTCTGAATACATGGTGAAGGGCAGCTGCCCCAAAGAGGGAGAGGTTGTTGTGGGACAGCGGTACAGCGAGGACACTGTCCCTGCTGTCCCTTATGTCTCCAGCTTACCACCACCTCAACAAGATCCATCATTTCTCTGAGTGCAGGGCAGACAGCGGCTGCACCGTGGCAGGAGCGTCAGCGGTGACACTAGGAGACACCGACCCCTTCTGGGCTGGGGGCCTATGTCCCCCTTGCTGGACATGGACTGGAAGCAGGGTGGAGTGGTGGTGGTTCTCCCGTCTCTGCTGCCAGGGGTCCCGTGGAGCCTTCTCAGGAGAGTCCTATGGAGACTCCAAAGGAGATTCCTGCAGAGAGACCCCTGAAAAAAACCCCTGGAGGCTCCCGTGCAGTGGCCCTGGCTGAGGCCCCTGTGCGTCCCACTGCTGAGTCCCCTGGCCAGCCCCCCGGCTGCCCCTCAGCCTCTTCCACCATGCAGGGACCAACTAGGAGAGGAGGACCTGGGAAGGCAGCCCCAGATGGGTTTGACCTGCTTGCCACTGCCTCCGGCTGTCCCCTCCAAACAGAGGGAGCCCAGATAGGGCAAGGCAGGTGGCAAACAGGGCAAGCGTCCCACACCAGCCTTCACCCTCGAGATGCAGGAGACCTCCTGTCCAAGAAGAAGAGGGTAGCGTGGCAGGTAGCAATGCCCTCCCAGGCCCTTCAGGAGGGGAAGGGAGACAGGGCTGGGGCAGTGCTGGGGGGCAGCGGGCAGTCTTCAGGCAGCAGAAAGAAACAAGCCATTGGCAGCAAGCACAGGGCATCTGAGGACACCAGTGTGCCCCATGTGGAACTCGAGAATGCCCTGCATTCAACAACCACCTGCCCACCACGCCCACTACTGATCCAGAAGGCACAGAGCATGGATCCGCGTGAGCTGCGGCCCCAGGACCGGCTGCTGAGCAAAAAACTGTGGGCCAAAATGAGCGGGAGCTCATGAAGCATCTGGCACAGCAGGAGCGGCAGCGGGCAGCCCTGATCACTGGGATGAAATGACCAGACGATGACACGTATGGATGGTCCAAGTCCGACACGGAGACTGACAGCATGCAGGGCATTGAATAACCCAATGGTCAAGTACAACCTTCTGTAGCACAACAGGCAGACGCAAGGATCTGCACCCTCCCACTCCAGACCAACCCTCTCCCAAATCCCCATTTCTTCCTGAATTCATTAAAAGAGTTGAGTATTTGCTGGGAAGCTCCTCTCTCTGCCTGAGGTCACTTGCATAGTGGCAGGGAGTGGGTGTTCCCACAGCCTCTGCCCACCCTACCAGTAGCTTAGCTGGGCTGGCGATGGCCACTGAGAGGATGGGGAGATGGGGCATCACTCCGGGTGGTGGGTGCCTGTGGGTGATACCACCTTGATTTGCGTGAACGCCAGCAGGGTGGGGACCTCCCTCACTGCCCCACTACCAACATCACTATCATTGCCTAGCACCAGCACCACTGCCCTTGACCTGGATCCGGCCATGGAAAGGAGCTGCAGCCACCCTGGGAGACAAAGCTGGGACAGGCTGAGAGCTCGCACACAGCCCTGAGCGGGCATCACTGGCCAGGGCTCACATGCCCAGATCCTATACCTGGCAGTGCACTAACTGCCCAGGTCACTCCACCCCCTCTACAGCCTCATCTGCTGCTGTCTGGGCGTCATCCGCAAAAACCCTCTGCCCATGGGAGAGCCCTGAGCCAGAGGCACAAAAGTCCACAGCCTTCCCTTGCTAACTGAGGTGAGAATGCAAAGTACAGAATTGCAGAGGTATCCTTTCTCCTTCATTGACAGCTCTGAGCTTCCCAGAAGCACAGTCCTTCTTCCCAAGGCCAGGCTGTCCTTGTGTTTGTTTACTGCAGCAGGAACACGAGTTGAGTGTCCAGGAAAAAAGCACTGCCTCATCCATTACAGCATTTCAATATCTACAAACGAAGGCAGTGCACTTTCAAACTATAAAGATCAGTTGATTAAATCGAGAACGGAATTCTCACCACATGTCCTATGGATCCCTGCAGCCTAGGTCCCAAAAAGCCAGTGACAGGGTGATGGATTCCCAGCAAAAGATACCACCTAGGGAGGCTCAGTCTCCCCTAGTGATTAGATTTGCTGCTGCAGATCAGAAATCAGCCCTGTACCACTCAGGGCATTCCAGCATCCCTAGCAGAGCCATCACACAGTGTTTTGTCACCCTTGGTCCCTGCTGTTCCTCACAACGATGTGGCTGACCAGCAGCCCTGCTCCTGGAGCCCGTCTCTGTGCTCGAGAGGAGCTGTTTGCACACCGCTGGCTGCCAGCCTTGCTGCCTGGAAACCCTCACTGTGCTCCCCAAAGCAATGAAAAGAACCTCGCTTCAGCTGTACCCACATCACTGTTCCTCACTCCAAGTGACACGGCCTGTTTCTGTGTATTCCTGCCCACCCACAGCCGTCTGCTCCTTTGGTCTTTTAAGCGTTTTGGGAAAGAACACTTGGGGGGTTCGTGGATTTGTACCAGCTCCCAACAGGCCTTGAGGGAGGGAACCAGCTCCCAACATGCCTTGAGGGAGGGAACCAGCTCCCAAAAGGCCTGAGGGAGGGAACCAGCTCCCAACAGGCCTTGAGGGAGGGAACCAGCTCCCAACAGGCCTGGAGGGAGGAAACCAGCTCCCAAAAGGCCTGGAGGGAAGGAACCAGCTCCCAGCAGTATTTGGGGTGAGTATCTCAATCTGTCACTGTGCTATGGGGAGAGGGTCTCAATCTGTCACTGTGTTATGGGGAGAGGGTCCCAATCTGTCATTTTGCTTTGGGAAAATGGTCTCAATCTTTCACTGTGCTTTGTGGAGAGGGTCTCAAGCTGTCACTGTGCTTAGGGGAGAGGGTCTCAATCTGTCACTGTGCTTTGGGGAGAGGGTCTCTGTCATTGAGCTTTTGGGAGAGGGTCTCAATCTGTCACTATGCTTTTGTAAAGTGTCTCAGTCTGTCGCTGTGCTTTGCAGAGAGCGTCTCAGTCTGTTTCTCTGCTTTGGGGACAGGGTCTCAATCTGTCATTGAGCTTTGGGGGACAATCTCAATCTGTCACTGTGCTTTGGGGACAGGGTCTCAATCTGTCACTGTGGTTTTGGGAAAGGTTCTCAATCTGTCATTGAGCTTTGGGGAGAGGGTCTCAATCTGACACTGTGCTTTGGGGAAAGCGTCTCAGGCTGTCACTGTGCTTCGGGGAATGGGTCTAAATCTTTCACTGTGTTATGGGGAAAGTGTCTCAGTATGTCACTGTGCTTTGGTCAGAGGGTCTCAGTCTGTCACTGTGCTTTGCGGAGAGTGTCTCAATCTGTCACTGTGCTTTTGGAAAGGGTCTCAGTCTGTCACTGTGCTTTGCAAAGTGCGTCTCAGTCTGTCTCTCTGCTTTGGGGACAGGGTCCCAAGCTGTCAGTGTGCTTTGGGGAGAAGGTTTTAATCTTTCACTGTGCTTTCGGGAGAGGGTCTCAATCTTTCACTGTGGTTTTGGGAGAGCGTCTCAATCTGTCATTGAGCTTTGGAGAGAGGGTCTCAATCTGTCACTGTGCTTTGGGGACAGGGTCTCAATCTGTCAATGTGCTTTGGGGACAGAGTCTCAATCTGTCACTGTGGTTCTGGGAAAAGGTCCCAATATGTCATTGAGCTTTGGGGAGAGGGTCTCAATCTGTCACTGTGCTTTGGGGACAGGTCTCAATCTGTCACTGTGCTTTTGGGAGAGAATCTCAATCTGTCACTGTGCTTTGGGGAGAGGGTCTCAATCTGTCACTGTGCTTTGGGGAGAGGGTCTCTGTCATTGAGCTTTTGGGAGAGGGTCTAAATCTGTCACTCTGCTTTGAGAAAAGGGTCTTAATTTGTTACTGTGCTTTGGGGAATGTGTCTAAATGTCACTGTGCTAGGGGGAGAGGGTCTTATTCTGTCACTGTGTTATGGGGAGACGGTCTCTATCGGTCACTGTGCTTTGGGGAGAGGGTCTCAATCTGTCACTGTGCTTTAGGGAGAGGGTCTCAGTCTGTCACTTTGCTTTGGGGAGAGGGTCTCAGTCTGTCACTGTGCTTTTGGGAGAGAGTCTCAATCTGTCACTGTGCTTTGGGGAGAGGGTCTCAATCTGTCATTGAGCTTTTGTGAGAGGGTCTCAATCTGTCACTCTGCTTTGAGAAGAGTGTCTTAATTTGTCACTGCGCTTTGGGGAATGGTTCTAAATGTGTCACTGTGCTATGGGGAGAGGGTCTCAATCTGTCACTGTTCTATGGGGAGAGAGTCTCAATCTGTCACTGTTCTATGGGGAGAGAGTCTCAATCTGTCACTGTCTTTTGGGGAGAAGGTCTCAATCGGTCACTGTGCTTTGGAGAGAGGGTCTCAATCTGTCACTGTGCTTTGGGGAGTTGGTATAAATCTGTCACTGTGCTTTGTGGACAGGGTCTCAATTTTATCTCTGTGCTTTGGGGAGAGGGTCTCAGTCTGTCACTGTGCTTTCAGGAGAGAGTCTCAATCTGTCACTGTGCTTTGGAGAGAGGGTCTCAATCTGTCATTGTGCTTTGGGAAGAGGGTCTCAATCTGTCACTGTGTTATGGGGAGAGAGTCTCAATCTGTCACTGTGCTTTGGGGAGAGAGTCTCAATCTGTCACTGTGCTTTGGGGAGAGGGTCTCAGTTTGTCACTGTGCTTTGGGAAGAGGGTTCCAATTTGTCATTGTGCTTTGGGAAGAAGGTCTCTATCTGTCACTGTGCTTTGGGGAGAGGGTCTCAATCTGTCACTGTGCTTTGGGGAGATGTCTCAATCTGTCACTGTGCTATGTGGACAGGGTCTCAATCTGTCACTGTGCTTTGGGGAGAGTGTCCCAATCTGTCACTGTGCTATTGGCAGTGGGTCTCAATCTGTCACTGTGCTATTGGCAGTGGGTCTCAATCTGTCACTGTGCATTCGGGAGAGAGTCTCAATCTGTCACTGTGCTTTGGGAAAAGGGTCTCAATCTGTCACTGTACTTTGGGGACAGGGTCTCAATTTTATCACTGTGCTTTGGGGAGAGTGTCTCAGTCTGTCACTGTGCTTTCGGGAGAGAGTCGCAATCTGTCACTGTGATTTGGCGAGAGGGTCTTGATTTGTCACTGTGCTTTGGGGAATGGGTCTAAATGTGTCACTGTGCTATGGGGAGAGGGTCTCAAACTGTCAGTGTTCTTTTGGGAGAGAGTCTCAGTCTGTCACTGTGCTTTGGGGAGAGGGTCTCAGTCTTTCACTGTGCTTTGTGGAGAGGGTCTCAATCTGTCACTGTACGTTGCGGAGAAGATCTCAATCTGTCATTGAGCTTTTTGGAGAAGGTCTAAATCTGTCACTCTGCTTTGAGAAAACGGTCTTATATTGTTACTGTGCTTTGGGGAATGGGTCTAAATGTGTCACTGTGCTGGGGGAGAGGGTCTCAGTCTGTCACTGTGTTATGGGGAGAGGGTCTCAATCTGTCACTGTTCTTTGGGGAGAGGGTCTCAGTCTGTCACTCTGCTTTGTGGAGAGGGTCCCATTCTGTCACTGTGGTTTTGGGCGAGGGTCTCAATCTGTCATTGAACTTTGGGGAGAGAGTCTCAATCTGTCACTGTGCTTTGGGAAAAGGGTCTCAATCTGTCACTCTACTTTGGGGACAGGGTCTCAATTTTGTCACTGTGCTTTGGGGAGAGTGTCTCAGTCTGTCACTGTGCTTTCGGGAGAGAGTCTAAATCTGTCACTGTGCTTTGGGGGCAGGGTCTCAGTCTGTCACTGTGCTTTGGGGATCCAGCGGGGTGCAGGAAGAGCCGGGCTGAGGGGGGAGCTGGCCCTGAGCCCAGGGGAGCAGGTTCTAGGGGCACGGGCACAGCAGGGTCCGACCTGTGGTGCTTGAGAGGTCTGTGCTTCCCAGCGAATCCTGTAAGGAGTTTGCTGAACAGGCTTTTCCAGGGGCACAAATGTGCTTGCCCGAGGCCCTGCGAGGAAGGAAAGAGGCAACTCTACAGTTTCCCCTGGCTGGAGAATGAACCCAAGCCCTCGTTGTCCCCAGGGATGGCTCCATGGGGCTCAGGGAGGGCTTAGGGCAAGGGAGGCGTCAATGTCATCGTGTGCAGTGCTGCCCCATGGGTCACAGACGTGTCCTTGCCCAGCTGTGGGTGCCGGAGCCGCAATAATAGCCCTGGTCTGGCACCACCGCGTGGCATTGCCCCCCGCATGTCCTAGCAGCGTGATCCCCTTGGCAAGGGGCAGGGGAGGCTGTTGCAGGGTGTCCATTGTCTCCTCGAGCATAAGTCTTGGTCCTGCACACATGATGGGATGCAACTGGGTCCATGTGTCTGTTTATCAGAGGTGTAATGCTCCTGTATTATATTCTTCAGCTTATTCTGAATGTGGGCTTCTTCCATGCAGAGGCCTCTCCAAAAGGCAAGGAGGTGGTGGGGCTTTTTATTATAAAAATTTTTTTCCCCTGTGGCCTTATAATACCGTGCAGAGGATCTGTAGGAAAGAAAGACCCGGCTGTCCTCAGCCTCCTGTGTTCTCTGTGCGGCTTAGGATGGGCAGGACCCACTGTCTCCCACCACCAGGCTGAGTCCTCTCTCCAGGTTGTGTCCCCTCTGCTCCTGAGCAAGGAGAATATGATATTCTTGCCTGGGGTGGTGTAAGAGGGCATTGTGTGACAAACTCACCAGCTGAAGAAGGAGTTGTTTGTGATGGGCAGCCTTCTAGGAGCTCCTGCCAGGCTGCTGTGGCCAGGCTCGGCATTTTGGAATGATGTAATTTGTTAATTCAATGATATAAAAGCTAGGTCCCTTGCAGCAATGTCTAGGAGACCTCATCCACAAGTTGCCACACTGTGTGGGCTTCCCAATTGTCTCTCCAAATGCTCGCTGTGTAAAGATAATGCCCCCTTCCCAGTGACTGCAGATCCGGTTGATGATAAGAAAGCAGATTGTGATGTATCTTTCTTAATCACCATACAGAGTATTTGAGGGGCTGGGCTTTTATGATGCTTTTGTCTAAAACCTCCTTTCTTTCACAGAGTTTTCTTTGCTGTGTCCTACTCCCAGTCACTTGTTCCTGGAGAGGCTCCTGTGTCATCAGGTGGTTCATCGTTGGACACCTCTTGTACAAGGTTAGAGGAGACGAATCCTCTGGTGCCGTCGGTCAGCTCTCCCACATACCAACCATCTTCATCCACATCTCCAAAGATGTAAACACATTGTCCAGCAACAAGAGGAAGCTCCAGTTCTGGCTGCTCATTTGGACCACTGAAAGGATCATAGCTGTATCGAGCTATGAACGCTCGAAGCTTTGCTGGCTGTTTTCTCATCGCCTCCATGAGGATGGACTCCTTGTCTGCTGCCAGGTAATCCTGGTGCTGCCTAGAAGTTACATGGTTGGATCTTTCCAGCTGTTCCAGTTCCTGAAAGAGATGCTGCCATTGTTCATTAGGCTTCAGAAAGCAATCATTCAGTTCACTCAGTTGGGCTTGAAGCACTGGCAGGATTCCTTTCTCTTCCCTGCATTCTTCTGTCTGAGCCCTCTGTAAACACTCGCCTTCCCATTTCCTCTGGAGGGATAACTTCTTCTCCTCATGCTATTTCTCCAGTTGTTGCTTCCTTTCTTTCAGGTCCTGCTCTGCCTCTTCCAGCACCTCTGCCACCTGCACGAGTTTCCTTTTCAGGTCAACATTTTCAGCTCGAACCTCATCTGTCAAATCCATCTGGCTACGGAGATGAGCATTTTCTTAAGCATGGTGAGTGTTGGCAGTTTTCATCTCCATGAGCTGCATCTTCAACACCACATGCATTTGACAGTAGGTGCTGCCATAGGTGTTCTCTTCACCTGCAGCCACTTGAGCCCAAAGCTCCTGAGGAAGCTCCTTTGTGAAATTGCCCTGGTCGTCCTGTGAAGTTCTAGTTGCTTCTGCTCCCAAAAGCTAAGGGGAAATATTCTCTTAGATCTCAAGGCCATGGCTCACCATGCATTGTTTGGGCACAGGGCTAGAGGCAGAAGGCCAAGGAATCATGGAACCACAGATTCATCGAATAGTTTGGGTTGAAAGGGACCTTAAATACCATCTAGTTCCAGCCCCTGTGTGATGGTTAGAGGCAGAATTACCTCCCTTGCCCGCACTTCTCTTGATGCAGCCCAGGACACTTTTGGCTTTCTGGGCTGCGAGCACACATTGTCAGCTCACGTTGAGCTTCTCATCAGCCAGCACCTCCAAGTCCTTCTCCTCGGGGCTGCTCTCAATCTCATCTCCCATCCTGTAGTGAAATCAGGGATTGCCCCGACCCAGGTGTAGGACCTTGCCCTTGGCCTTAGTCGATTGCTGCTGGCATGCAGCTGGCCCGGGCATGCCCAGGAGTTCCCTGCAGGTCACCGACCTGAGCAGCATTTACCTGAATGTGGTCAGGCTCCTGGTGCGTTTCAGGGAATTGCTCCCAATGGAGGTGGAGTTGTTCCTTCTCCCTCTTCCTGTGGGAGGATGGGTTTTCATTCTCTGGGCATTTCTCTTTTGAGGAGAGCATCAGGCTCAGAGGAACGCCTGATGCTGTTTCAGGTGGTGAATCCTTCTTATTCACTTCTTCCTGGTTCTGTTCTTTAGGGCCCGTTGCTCTTCTTTTATGACTGTTTGTCTGCTTCTTTCTATGGGAATAGATCCAGCAGCAGCCAAGAAGTCCCACTGCTGCAGGTACAGCATCGAGCACCCCATCGTGGAAGCAGAAATGCATTTTGCAGACCCTGGGCTGATTCCTTGAAGGAGAAACAGAAACTGTGGTCGAACAATCATGTGGGAGGCTACAGGAGGTTGAAGTTCATAAATGCCTTCAGGTATTTCTGTTTGCATGAACAGGCTGGTTTTCCATCCCTTCTAGTAATTCCTATCTGCTCTCCCATCAGAACACACAACGAGCTCCAGAGATCCCTAGACACGGGTCACCAGGATACTCATCACTTTCACTTCACCTCACCCTGCTGCCGGAACCAAATTTCCCTTCTTTCTGTGAGTTCTCTGGATGTTCCTGGCTTCCTGCACCCAGGAAGGGCTGTTCTGGGGACCATCTGCTTCATGTCTCCAAGAGAAAAGAGATGAGGACAACTCCTAAGTGACAAGAGCCCCCATGCTCTGTGTGGATAGACCCCACCGCACTGCTGCTCCCTGCCTCCTCCGCCTCCCCCCTGGAAAGGTTGCGCTGTTAAATCTCAGAAGCAGTAGCAGTCGAGGCTGGAGTTGAAGGCCATCCTTACAGATCACAGAGCAAACGAGCAGGCAGCTAAATGGGAATGGAGCTTCAGCTGCCAGGCCAGGATGCCTCCGTACAAACCCTGCAGTCAGCAATGCAGCACTCAGGAAATAAATATGATCAGGGTGAGGGAGCACCAGGCAAGGCTGGCAGAGTTAAACCAGAAGGGGAAGCCTCTGGGCTCGTGAGGTTTCCCAGCAGAATTTATCCAGAGGCATGAAAAGAGGAGCTGACAACACTGTGACGTACTGGAGGCCCTTCCATGGAGGTTAAAAACTGAGCAATGACTGTACAGAAGCAGACCTGACCTACCCTTCATGTAGACAGACTTTCCGTTCCAGTGGAACTGGCACCGGGCACTGCAACAGCCAAATCACAGCCAAAATGCTTTGGTTTTCATGCACTGAGAAAGGTGCAGGCAGCTCCCAGTGGCAGAGAGAGGAGCAGAGCCCCACAGCTCCAAGTCCGCTGGGTTAGAGGAACAGAACAGGCACTGCCTGGCCCTGACCATGCATTGGGCGTTGGGTGCAGGGCTCAGGGACCCCCGGCTGGCAGCACTGCAGATGCCTCGCAGCAGCCACAGCTGTGGGAGCCGCTCTCTGCTCTTTGTGGGTCGCCCCCAGACAGTGTGAGTCAGCCTGGGGAGGGAGGGCAAGTGGTGCTGGGGATTAAGTGTAGTGGGAAGCGGTGATGGGATTCGGCCATGACCAGGAGCTGTGACTTGTGCTGTGTCCTCGCAGAGCTGTTCTTTCCTGGTTGCTCTTCTGATCTCCAGATCTTTCCATTACACACAGGGCAGGCATAGGAAAAGATGTGGATGCTGGGCGACAGGGATTGCTCAAAAAAGGTTTTGGCTCTAAAGATAAAGGAAAAAACTAGACCAGGAATTTCTACCTCCATGGGATAGTTGGAATTCTTACATGTGGATGTAAAGTGTTGGTTCTTTAGAACTTTGTCTTTGCAGGAGACCTGATGAGATGTTGCGATGACCTAGGAAACCAAATGGATTCTGAGTAAAGAAGGCCAACTTGTTCTGATTGTTGGGAGTCCTCTTACCTGCTCCTTTTCCCATCAGTCACCGTCCTTTCTCCTAGAGTGTGGAACTTCTCTATAGTGCATAGGCAGCTGCTGTGCGATTCCTTAGGGGGAAGAGGAGGAAATGGTTTCGTCTCATTCATTTCTCAGTTTTCTGAAGAAGCACTCTGTCCTATGGAAATGACAGTGAAATGTGCATTTCAGTGCTGACCTGGTGTCTTCTGTGCAGGGTGTGTTGATCTGAGAGAGGTTCCTGCTTGTAAGAACAATGTACTGAAAAATAGGGTACAAATTGTGAAATGTTCCTGTTATGTGTGTGATCTCTGAGCAAGAGCACCCTGACAGCATGGTTGAAGAGACGGTGCCTTTGGTTTTCAGCCCCTTCTTCTGATTCTTTGTTCAAAGGTCAGAGCTTTCAGTATTCCAAACTGTGGGGCAGATCCCAGGGAACGGCTGCTGACGGTGCTTTCAAATAGTCCATCACATCCAGCCCGTGTGATTGCAGCATAAAAACCGTTCTTCTGCATGTGCTTTGCATTTCAAGCCAAAGCAGTTTCAAGTCCAAGAGTCTCAGGCTGTTGTTTCCTTTGGGCTCTGTGTAAATACTGTCAAAAGGCTTTCCTCGTGCTGAGATGAAGCTGGTGTAAGCCAAGGCAAATCCTGCAGAGCTTCAGGCCCACACCGTTCCCTAAAGGCTTTTAGAGGCTCTCGACATCAGTGATTGTGTTTGATTCTCTCTGCTCTGCAAAATGTGAATGGGAAGAACTCATGGTGTTTAACTGGGACAGTTGATTGCCTGAAGCTCATAGAACTCAGCTGAGGTGGCATCAAATTGTGCTTCTCTGTCAGTAACGGGGTTCTCTGCCGTGCTCTGGAATTGCACAATAACAGACATTCATACCACCTGGCTGGTTTTTTTCTCTGTATTTATGTTGCTTTCAGAACACACAGATGAGAACACCCCTGTTCCCAGGAACTCATCGATCATTGTTAGAAGAATCCCTGCTGGAGGAGTTAAAGCTGCCAGCAAGCCCTCTGTTCCGTGAGTTTCCCTACAGCTTTGGGTTCTTTGTGAGGGGTGTTCTTGTTACCTTTCTGTGTGGAGATGAGTTTCCAGAGGCGCTCACACTGTGTCTTTCTTGTTAAAGCTGCGGTTAATTGTTGCTGTTATGTGGTAGATTTTAATGGATCTCTCCCAAAAAAGACTTACATTTTTAGTCCTGCTGGGGCATGGGTGCCAACTCCATCAATGGCGACTTTTTGCTGGGTGTGTTGGGTTGGATCTTGGAACTGGTTGTTCTGAGACCTAATTGGTAGATCCCGTTTGCTCTGCCTGGAGAGGTTCCTTATTATGTGTCTTGGTTTTCTTGCTTTTATGGTACAGACAGGAGGGCATTTGAGTGTCTCCTTGCTATTTGTTCCCATCTCAGAAGAGTCTGATTGTTGTGTTTGGCTATTTCTTCTCTTGGAGGAGAGGGTAGGTTACAGCAGGTATTCCTACACCCCAAAGCAGGGGAGTAGAGGAAAGACCAAGGGCTGCCAGCTGGCGAACAACACAAACACAAAGTTTCACTCCGAAGGCATTCCAGTGGGTTCCCTAAACACAATATGATTTAGACAAAAGAAACAGCGTCCTTAAGTCTTTTGCCTTTTGTGCCAGTACGATGGAGGAATAGGGAATTCTGTCCGACCTTGAAATTCACTGAGCAGTTTAGCACCTTGACAAATTCTCCTGGTTATCTTCCTTGGAATTTTTTTACCCCAAGCTGACATTTGTGCGCCAGGTTTTAATTCTTTATTCCTGAGATTTACTGAGGACAGAGAATTGTGTTGTTGATTGCAGTTACAGATATTCAGTACTGAGTACCAGATTATTGCTGTCAGTGATGCATTCACAGAGCCCGGTTCTACCTCAGCGACACCAGCAGGGTTTGGATGGTCCTGTTTCCCAGCCTTCTGACACATCTCCCCTTTCCAACACAGCCGGGAGATATTTGGTTGGATGGTCTCTCTCCAGGTCCTGCAGTGCTGCCCTAAAATGCGAGAAGAGGCGCTGCTGGCATCAAAGGTGGCTTTGATCACATAGCAAACCTGCACCTGGAAGTGTCCAGACCACCGCTGCTCTTTCTTAGAAACTAAAGGGCTCTGCCTGGTGCCTCTTTGTAATGGTTGATGATTTGAGAACACAAGCTGTCGTACAGACTTCATGGTTTCCATATTAATGTAGCAGAGAGAAAACACTGGAGGGCTTCCTCTTGCACTGTTGTCTTCTGAGTCTGTCAGTGTCAGAGCCATTAGTGAAAAACCAGAAATGGCACTTGGCTTTGTTTAGTTTTTTAGTTGCAATGAATGCATCAAGAGAGAACAGTTTCTGCCTGGGAATGAATTTCCACATTCACTGGATCATCAAAACATAATGTGTATTCACTGCTTTATGTTGGGTACGAGCGGGCACTTTATTTTATTCAGCACTGTAGAAATGGAGAAATGCCATCATTTGCACCATTCTCATGTGAATAGTGGTATTTGTGGCTGGCAATGCATTGTATTTCACCCAGAAATATTTCCTATATGGCTCTGTGTCACACGGATTCCCCGAAACACGATTGTGTTTAGGTCTTGCAGGTTCAAGGTTTGCGCAGCTGAAGCCAGTGCCGTGCTCTGCGTCTGTCTGTCTGCATCTGTCTGTCTGTACAGCTTCTGCTGTTCTTTTTTTCCTGGCCACTCAGATGGTTTGGAGTGGTCTTTTGCCATTTACACACGGTATCACTCAGCTTTTGGTTTCCAAGACTACTTTTGCATGATGGTTTTGAAGAGGATAACAAACCCCACAGAGGAGCAATTCTTGCTGCATTGGTGCTTTTTCGTCTGAGTTCACCAGTGTGTGTTGAAACACTGATCCCATGTCTGTAAACAAATAAACGGAAATATTTTTAAAAATAGTTTTTAGCTGAAAATTGTCAGCTGCCTCTCCCCTTTGACTCCAACACTGCTGTGAGCATTTGACAGGCGTCCCTCTCTGAGCTGTTGTGGAGCAACGAGCTGATCTGAAGCTGGTGTGCTTATTTCAGCCTCTTCTTATTAACCTCGCAGCACTCTTATGCAGCCAGAGGTTTGGGCTTTCTTGTGAGCAAATACAACTGACACCAGGCTGGAAATGCCTCTTCCAGTCCCACGCAGAGGATACAGTGCAGGCTTTCAGAGCAAAGCAGAGGTTCTCTGTGGCTGCATTTGGGTAGTAAAACTTGACTCGATGTTTGATTTTCTCCCCACAGGTTGATGACTCCTCTTCACCGATGGCTTTGGCCAAACTGATTAAGGTACATAGATAATATTCTCATTAAAAGCTAAAAAAAGAGGTTTTGCTTCATATTTTTAGATCTGATATTGTGCTCTGTCATTGAGAATTACTGCAATGTGCACAAACCTTTTTTTATGATTAAATTTATGTGTTTCAGTTTACAGTGAGTGTCTGTTCTGATCCTGCCCTGTAAGAAGCAGTTCCCAAACTGGGAAGAGAGAAGGGGAGCACCTTCTCAGCCTCAGTGTCGTGTTGCAGTATTCCTCATCTGCAGGACACAAAGCAGCAGCACTGCAGAAGCTGTTCATGGGTCTTCATTAGTCGCATTGATTTTGCGTTGCAGACGAGCCCAGTTGTTCCAGCAAAATTGAATTGGTGTGAGTGACGGATGTTTTGGGGGCAGGGACACTGCCCAGCCAGAAAAGAAGCATTGCCGGAGCTCGGACAATGGCCTGGCTATTTCTGAATTTCTAGTCATGACAGTTCTAGATCCCTTCTTGGAATGCGGCATGATTTCATCAGTTGTAGGACACAAACTGCAGACAAGGCAGTGGGATTTGTTTGGCCGTGCACTCTTCGAATGGCGCCCCTGTCCCTCATTGTTCTCAGGAATGCACCAGTGTGTGTGTGGCACGTGAGCAGATGTGACAGCAGCAGAGTTTTGCTGTGCAGCCAGTTGTGGGTTTTGCTTTACAGAGTGTGAGTTTGTCTAGGGCAGCAGCAGTGATCGCTCTGCAAGAGCAGGCGCAGGGCTGGCACATTGTATGACGAGTCGGTTGGGTTGCAGAGATGGGAGAAGGCAGAGCTCAATGCAGAGGAGTGTTCCTCCTGCTGAGTAGAAAGTTTATTTCCAAGGCTGAGAAATCTCTTCCCACTGGAAACTTCTTCCCTCTCTCACTGCAGAAGTGAATCGGGTGTATTTTTGGGAAAAAAACCCAAAATTAAGTATTTCAGAAAATATAGGAGCGCTGGATAAAGCAGCTAAAACCTGTGAGTGCCTCTGCCCTCTCGAGGACGAGCTGGCTCAGCGAGGAGGCAATGGGTTACAAAAAGCCAATGGCACCTTGGCTTGTATCAGAACCAGTGTGACCAGCAGGTCCAGGGAGATTCTTCTCCCTCTGTACTTGGTAGTGGTGATACTGCTCCGCGAATCCGATGTTCAGTTCTGGGCCCCTCAAAATAAGAACGATGTTGAGGCTATGGAGTGGGTCCAGAGAAGAGTGATGAAGCTGTTGAAGTGGCTGGAGAACAAGTCTTAGGAGGAGCGGCTGAGGGAGCTGGGATTGTTCAGCCTGGAGAAGAGGAGGCTGAGGGGGGACCTCATTGCTCTCTACAACTACCTGAAAGGAGGTTGTGGAGAGGAGGGTGCTGGCCTCTGCTCCCAAGTGACAGGGGACAGGACAGGAGGGAATGGCCTTTAGCTCCAGCGGGGGAGGTTCAGGCTGGACATCAGGAAAGAAATTTTCATGGCAAGGGTCATTGGGCAGTGAAACAGGTGGTTGAGTCACCTTCCCTGGAGGTGCTTTAGGGATGGGTGGATGAGGTGCTGAGGGGCACGGTTTAGTCATTGATAGGAATGGTCGGACTTGAGGATCCTGTGGGTCATTTACAATCTAGTGTTTCTGTGATTCTGTTAAAAGATTTTTCTTTCCTATTCTTCTGTATTCAGTGCCATCTGGCTGATGTGCTGGCCAAACCCCTTTCCATCATCTTCCAGCGGTCCTGGATGACTGGGGAGGTACCACTGGACTGGAGGCTGGCTGATGTCATGCCCATCTATAAGAAGGGGCACAAGGAGGATCCGGGGAACTCCAGGCCTGTCCGTCTGACCTCAGTACCAGGGAATGTCATGGAACAGGTGATCTTGAGTGCTGTCATGAAGCAGGTGCAAGAGAACGGGGTGATCAGGCCCAGTCAGCATGGGTTCACAAAGGGCAGGTCTTGCCAACTAACCTGATCTCCTTCTATGACCAAGTGACTAGACTCTTGGGTGAGGGAAAGGCTGTAGATGTAGTCTTCTTGGACTTAAGTAAAGCCTTTGATACAGTTTCTCATAGCATTCTGCTGCAGAAACTGTCACCTCTGGCCTGGACAGGCGCACACTCTCCTGGGTGGAGAACTGGTTGGATGGCCGGGCCCAGAGAGTGGTAGGAAATGGAGTTAACCCCAGCTGGAGGACAGTGGCAAGTGGGGTTCCGCAGGGCTCAGTCCTGGGTCCCGCCCCATTCAGTGTCTTTATCAATGACCTGGATGAAGGCATCGAGTGCACCCTTAGCAAGATTGCGGATGACACTAAGCTGGGTGGAAGTGTGGATCTGCTGGAGGGTTGGGAGGCTCCAAAGGGATCTGAACAGGCTGGACCACAGGGCAGGGACCACTGGGCAGAGACCAATGGTGTGAGGTTTAAAAAGGCCAAATGCTGGGTCCTGCACACGGGGCACAACAACCCTGAGACTGGGAGAAGTCTGGCTGAAAAGCTGCCTGGAGGAGAAGGACCTGGGGGTGTTGGTTGACAGCGACGGAACATGGGCCAGCAGGGGCCCAGGTGGCCAAGAATGCCAATGGCATCTTGGCTTGGATCAGAAATGGCGTGACCAGCAGGGCCAGGGAGTTTCTTCTCCCTCTGCACTCGGCACTGGTGAGACTGCTCCTCGAATCCTGTGTTCAGTTCTGGGCCCCTCACCACAAGGAGCATGTTGAGGCTCTGGAGCGAGTCCAGAGAAGAGCAGCGAAGCTGGTGAGGGGGCTGGAGAACAGGCCTTATGAGGAGAGACTGAGAGAGCTGGCGGTGTCAGCCTGGAGAAGAGGAGGCTGAGGAGAGATCTCACTGCTCTCTACAACTACCTGAGGGGAGGTTGTGGAGAGCAGGGAGCTGGGCTCTTCTCCCAAGTGACAGGACAAGACGAGAGCGAATGGCCTCAAGCTCCACCAGGGGAGGCTCAGGCTTGACATAAGGAAAAAATTCTTCACTGAAAGGGTCATTAGGCAATGGAATGGTCTGCCCAGGGAGGTGGTTGACTCACCTTCCCTGGAGGAGTTTAAGGTGCGGGTGGATGAGGTACTGAGGGGCATGGTTTAGAGACTGGTGGGAATGGTTGGACTCGATGATCCAGTGGGTCTCTTCCAACCTGGTGATTCTATGATTCGATGATTTTTAGAGTAATTTGAAGTATTAATTGTTCTCAGTGAGGATCGTTAGTAACAAAGCCTCCCCAGGGACTCATTAGAGCTGAAAGTTGAAAGCCATAATTGCAGGCAGGCAAAGGTGCTCTGCAAGTAGCTGTGATGCTGAGAAAAAAGGTTTGGTTTCCTTGATGAAGCAGAAAGACCAAGCCCTGATCCCCAGGCCTAGGGAAGGTAGATCTGGCTTTGGCTACAATGACACTGGGGTGAAGAACATTCCCACAGTGCTGAATCAAAGTGGGAGCAGTTATTCCATGTAATTCCAAATAGAGGCCCGTGTAGTTATGGGAGATTCCAAGGCTCTCCCACAGTTCCATGGAGTTGTAGAAGAGTTTGGTCATAGATGGGCAGGGTCAGAAAAGTGTTGGGTCATGGAAGAGTGAGAGAAATCTTGTGTGTGAGAAGTGTCAGGTGATGGAAGAGTTGAGTAATAGAGGAGTAACAGAGAAGTGCAGTCATAGACGGTTTACAAAAGGGTTGGGTCATAGAATTCTCATGGCAGAACTGGGTCATAGATGCCTCCGGTCAAAAAAGGGTCATAGAATATTCGGGCCACGGAATAGTCCAGTTATAGAAGTTTGAGTTTATTTAGATTTTAGAAAGGTTTGGTCATAGAAGGGTCACAATAGGACTGGTTCAGAGAACGGTTGGTTCATAGAAGAACCTTAGAACTGTCAGGTCATGGAAGAATCTGGTCACAGAAGGTTCATGGAAGAGTCAGGTTATTGAATAAAGCATCATAGCACAGTCCGACAACAGTCAGGACATAGAATGAAGTGTTGTGTCATGGAATGCTCGAGTTATTGAAGGGTCTAATTATATAAGAGTTGGGTAAGAGAATATTCGTGTTATAGATGAATCAGGTCTTCGAGGAATAATAGAAGAGTTCAGTTCTAGAAGGTTCATAGAAGACTTAGGTCACAGAATATTCGGGTAACAGAAGTCTCAAGTCACAGAAATGTGAGAGTTTATTTGGTTAATAGAAGAATTTCTTAAGCGAAGGGTCATCCAAGAGTGAGTTCGTAGAAGTGTCAGATCATAAACTGGTTGGGTCAGAGATTATTAGGGACATAGAAGAGTCAGGTCAAAGAAAGTCATAGAGGTATCATGAAAGAATTGGGTCATAGGAGCCTCTCGGGTTTTATAAGTTCAGGTCATAGGGGAGTCCCAGACGAGTGGGGGTGGTAGAAGACTTGGTTCATAGAAGAAGAGATGCATCACAGAATGTTCATAGAAGAGCAGAGTCATAGAAAGGGTGTGTCATTGAAGTGTCAGGTCATAGAAGCACTAGGTCCTCGAAGGGTCACAGAATTGTTGGGTCATAGAAGACTTAAGTCATAAAAGAGGCACCTGGCAGCTCCTGTGTGTGTCAGGTCATAACAGGAATTTCATCATACAAGGGTCAGTTCATAGTAGAGTTAGTTCATACAAGAGTTGGGTCACAGAAGGGTCACGCTTTAGAAGAGTTGGGTCATAGAAGCATCAGGACATAGATGATTTGTGTCACAGAAGAGTCAAAGAAGAATTGAGCCATAGAATGTCACGTCATAGAAGAGTCAGAGAATATTCCAGCCATAGAAGGTCATGGAATACTCGAGTCACAGAAGGGTCTGATCATTTAAGAGGCAAGTCAAAGAAAATTTGGGTTAGAGATGAGTCAGACAACAGAGGAGTAGCAGAAGAATTTAATCATACAAAGTTGAAAGAGGTGTCGGGCCATAGAAGTGTCGGGCCATAGAAGTCTCAGGCCGTAAAAGATTTGGGTCATAAAAGGGTCAAAAATATTTGAGTCATGGAAGAGACGAGTGATGGAAGCATGAGAGTTTAGTCAGGAAAAGGAAGGACTGGGTCGTAAGAAGGTCTCAGAAGACTCAGATCATGGAAGTGTTGGATCATAGAAGAGTTGGGTCATAAATAGAAAGTCAGAGAAGGGTCTGTATAGAGTTTGGTCATAAAAGGCTTGGGTCACTTAAGACAAGTTACAGAATTATTTGGTTATTGAAGTCTCCTAGAGGAGCTGTGTCACCGCAATATCGGGTCCTAGAAGTGTTTGTCACAGTACTGTCAGGTCAGAAAAGGGACATAGAAGTATTGGGATGTAGAAGACTAGAGTCATAAAAGAGTTGTAGAAGGGTCATATAAGCATCAGATCATGGAAGAGTCATTAAAGTAGGGACATCATAGATGGCTCAGCTCATAGAAGACTTGGTTCATAGAAGGATGGTGAGACACAATCTGCCCAAGGGAAATCAAGTCCCTTTCTCCTTCAGACATCCATAAATGGAATCTGAGCAGATAATATCAGGGAGAAAGCCTTCAGTTTCCCTGCTCATCCATTGCCCATTTCTGAAAAGCACAGGGAAAGTGGTAGTGGTGTCAGTGGTCAGGAAATTTCCCCCATCTCCATGACCTTTAGAAGATGATGGAGAGCAGCCTCACTGTGACATTGTCCTGCTCACTCAGCTCTCTAGGATGTTGCTGTTCCTGTCCCAGAACAGGAACGGGAATGGGAAGGGGATTGCGTTTGCTCAGGTGATCCCTGACCTGATCACGACCCGCCTTGCTGGGGAAGCCAAAGACAAAGAGGACACAGGGAATCTCAGACATGTCTGCTCCTGCTCTTCCTAAATTCAGCAGTGCCTACACAGGCTCTGTGTTGCTTTGTTTGTTTGTTTGTTTTTCTTTTACTGTTCCTGAAGCAGCAAACCCTGATATGGGGCCCTTTAGTGGTCTTTCAAATGGAGACTGATTCACAGTCTGGACCCTTGCTGAGCTTGGAGGATGCTGTCCCTTAAGCCCATCTGTCCTGAGCTCTGTGACCACATCACAGCTCTGTCTCCCAAATAAACAGCTCAGACTCCTGCTGCCTGTGCCCCTGGCTGAGGGCATTGCTGCCCACTGGGGCTGAAGCCCTGCAGCTGTGGCACCAGCCAAGCTCATCAGGAAACCAAGCGTCGCACACCCTGTGTGTGCAAAGTCTTTGCTTAAAGCAGAAACACTGCTGGGACAGAAGAGAGCTGAGTGTCTCTGCAGACACTCAAGTCTAAACACCAGGGAATAAAAGCCTAAATTCTCTCAATCGATCACCTTGGAGAAATATATCATCCCCTGTAATCTTCTTGGGGTCCTCTTGATGACGGGGAATTAAAAAATGATTCTCATGTCCACTGATTTTTCTAACTAGAGCAATGACAGGGCAGGACAGACATGTCTCTGCCCAGCTGAGGGTGGGAACGTCAGGGATGGCTTCAGCCTGTTGCTCAGCAGGTTCCCCTGGAGCCCCACGGACACCTTGAGGGAGCCCAGAGGGGCAGAGAAGGTGCTGCCTTGGCTGCTCCTCTGCTGCTGAGCTGGGCTGGGCTCCAGGGACAGAGTGAGCTCCTAACAAGAGGGTAGTTATGAAAAGAGCCAGGTCTGGCCAGGAGCAGCTCCTCTGCAAAGCCCAGCAGGGCTGAGGGCACTGCCTGCAGGCAGCGAGGGGAGAGGAGGGAGCAGAGAGGGGGGAAAGGCAGGGTGGAGTGGGCGGAGAGAGGAGGATTCATTGGGACAAAAATCTTTACAACCCTTCTCCAGGTGAGTCTCTGGGTGCGGGACAGTGCAGGTACTGTTCCTGGAGGGATCTCCTAAAACCTGCACAGCCACAGCCTGTGGGATCTGTCAGGAGGGCTCTTGCCATTTCTGCAGCAGAGAGAAAAACCAGGGTCAGTGCTCAGCCTGCTCGGGGAGCTCCCCGTGGTGGGAGAGGGAGAAGCTGTCAGCGGGGAAGAAGCAGCTCCTGGCAGGAGAGGGTCTTTCTGCTTTTGAGAGAGTCTTGTGTGCGTCACGGCTGCACACATCTCTAAATCACTTTTAGATATTTCTAAGAGGACATTTCAAGGGGAAGTTCAGGGCAAGGATTATTTTAAAGATAAGGAACTTCTCTGAGTCTGTGGTTTCAGTTACCTGCACTTGGGGAATTTCAGGGGAGCAATGGATCGAGAAGCTCTCAGGCTTAGACAAATCACTGAGACTCCTGAGCTGTATCCTTGAGTGGTCAGTAGGAGCCTCCTAAAGAGTTTCCAGCTCCTCCTCTGCCCATGGGCAGCACCAGCATCACCTCTGCGTGACACACCAGGCTCAGTCTGACCTGTCCTTTTCTGGTTATAAACAACAACCTGTGCCCAGCTTCACCCGGCAACCAGGCAGGTTTGTGTAGGGGCAGGGGATGCAGAGAGGGTCAGATGGGGTCTGTGAGCAGAGGGAAAAGGCACGGGACAGGGAAACACCCCCCAGGAGGAAAATTTCCAGGCTGAGGAAGGAGAGGAGAATTAATAGAGATGCTGTGGCAGGGAGAATTCTGAAAGCTCTGTGTGATCCCCTCCAGTGCAGCCCCTTCCTCTGAGCAAGCCCCTTTGCCTCCTCTCCCACCCAGCAAAGCCTCTGCCCTCAGGGCTCTGGGCTCCAAGGCTGAGCCCCCTCCTCTGCAGCCACAGCTCCAGTGCCCTCTCCAGAGCCCAGGGGCTGAGAGCAACTGCCCAGCAAGGTTGGTGTCTGGGAGGGGGCGAGCACAGCTGGGGAAGGGGAACATTGTCTGAATGCCCAGCTGCCTCTGCCCTGGCCTCTCACCACTAGGTCCTCACTCTCTTTTTCCCTTTTTCTCCCTTTGTCGCTGTTCTTGCTGTTCTCTCATTCCTGCTACCAGGCCCTCTGTGGATGGGAGTTTCAGCTACAGAGTCACCCACTGAGCTAGAAGCTCCTTTCCTGCCGTTGTGTCCATGGGAACCAGAGTCCCAGCTTTCCTCCGAGCCTTGAGGCTGTGGGCACTGCAGTCAGTGGGTCTGGGGAAGGATTTGAATCTCCCTTCATCAAATGCCTTCATGAGGACACTTGGGTTTCTTTGAGGTGGCCTTTCAAGCTGTGATATTCCCTCCAAGATGCAGACGTGTCCTATTGCATCTTTGTGTTACCTGAATGCCTTGTGGAGAAGTGCAGAGATGCTTCAAGAGAGAAAATGATGTTGGGATTGTGAAATGAGTTGTGTGTGTCCTGGGCTGAAAGTGGGTACTGAGACATTAGGAAAGGGAGAGAATCTGAGTGCTTAGTAATGGTTCTTCTGCTCTCAGCAGCGGCATTTCAGGCTAACATGCATGTATGATTCCCCTCCATCTAATAAAGGTGCAAGCCCTGGGAAGGTGGGAACAAGAGTGAGGGACAGAGCAGCTCCCCTCCCTCTGCACTGAGCCACAGGCGATGCTCTCGCCTCGCAGGACTCCCTCTGTTCTCCCTGAGTGCAGCAGAGATTCTGAGGGTTTCTGACTCCCAGGAAGATCTCCAGCTGAGATGGGAAAAGACTGTCTTGGAACTGGGAGTGCAGATGCTGCTAAGGAGAACCAGGAGTATTTTTTACTGGAAAATTAGAACAACGGGATTATCCACACCATCCCCATGACACCTGATGCAGAGCAGGGCTGACTCCTTGTAGTCACTCGGCAGAATTCCTGCTCCTCCCTGCATATTCATCCATCACCAAGCAGGGCTCCAGGCATGGAGCCGAAGGAAGGGATGGGAGAAAAGATACTTGGTATGAGCAGCAGGGGAGGGGAATGAGAAATGGCATAAATTTGGCTCAGAGACATCTCCTCTAACTCCTCACTGTAATTTGTTTTGTTCAGTGCCCCATACCAAGAGGCAGAAGATGTCCAACAGCAGCTCCATCACCCAGTTCCTCCTCCTGGCATTTGCAGACACACGGGAGCTGCAGCTCTTGCACTTCTGGCTCTTCGTGGGCATCTACATGGCTGCCCTCCTGGGCAACGGCCTCATCATCACCCTCATCGCCTGTGACCACCACCTCCACACCCCCATGTACTCCTTCCTCCTCAGCCTCTCCCTCCTCGACCTGGTCTGAATCTCCACCACTCTCCCCAAATCCATGTCCCTCTGGGACAACAGGACCATTTCCTTCTCAGGATGTGTTGCTCAGGTCTTCCTCTATGCATTTTTCTTTTCAGCAGAGTATTTTCTTCTCACCATCATGTCCTATGACCGCTACATTGCCATCTGCAAACCCCTGCACTACGGGACCCTCCTGGGCAGCAGAGCTTGTGTCCACATGGCAGCAGCTGCCTGGGGCGCTGGGTTTCTCTTGGCTCTGCTGCACACGGCCAATACATTTTCCCTGCCCCTCTGCCAGGGCAATGCTGTGCACCAGTTCTTCTGTGAAATCCCCCAGATCATCAAGCTCTCCTGCTCATATTTCTACCTCAGAGATGTTTGGCTGATGGTGGTTTCTGTCTCAGTAGCATCTGGCTCTTTTCTTTTCATTGTGGTGTCCTATGTGCAGATCTTCAGGGCTGTGCTGAGGATCCCCTCGGAGCAGGGACAGCACAAAGCCTTTTCCACCTGCCTCCCTCACCTGGCTGTGGTCTCCCTGTTTCTCAGCACTTCCATTTTTTCTGACATGAAGCCCTCTTCCATGGCCCCTTCCCTGGACCTGGGGATGTCATTTCTCTACTCAGTGGTTCCTCCAGCAGTGAATCCCCTCATCTACAGCTTCAGGAACGTGCAGCTCAAGGCTGCAATTTGGAAATGGACAACTGGATGGTGTTTTCTGAAGCAATGAACTGCTGAACTACTACTTCATAGCAATTATAGTGCAAATCATTGCAGGCCAACAGTGTCTTTTTTATTGTTGTTGGTATTGTTTATATTGGAGTTAATCTTTTCATCACATTTTAAATTCCCTGTCTGCTTTTCTTGTCTAACAAAGTTGGTGTTTATGTAGCAACCCACACTCTGTATTGTCAGTAAAATAAAGGTCCCTGAAGCATCTTTTTTCTTCTTAAGACCTTTCCTCCAAGGCATTTCTGGAGGCACAGGGACAGTTCCTGTGGGCTCGGCTGGAAAGGAAAGAGTCCCAGCAGGGCAGCACTGCCAGGCACCAGCGCTTGATCTCCCAGAGCTGTTCTCTCTCCACTTCCACACTCTCCTCCTCACCCCTCTCCTTGCTGTAAGGCCTGAGGGCTCTGAGCTCCGTGCTGTGTGGCAGTGCTGTGCCCGCAGGCAGGGACAGGCTCTGGGCACTTGTGGGAAACAACAGCCTTTCCATAAATCAAGGGGATCTCCTCAGGGCAATGCCTCAAAGCTTAGTTAAGGCTTCTATAGTTTCTTTCAAGAACATGCCCATGAAAGATGCTTGCAGATGATAACAGGAGTGCAGAGATACACCGCGTGGGTGTGCAGGGTTGGGGCAAATGGCACTGGTCTCACACAACCATGTCTCTTCCATGGGTAGAGCACGGTCTGATCTGTGTCCGTGTGCATTGGACACCCTGGGAAACCTGCTCTAGAGTAACTGTCATGGAGTAGCCCCTCACAAGCACCATTCCCAGCACTGGCCTGTCACTCCAGCTTGGAGACGTTCTTTGTCCCTCCCTGGAAGGAGACAGAGTGAATAGGTCAGTGCCCGTGTTCACACTGTATAGATTATATGTGTGTACATCATGTGCATGAGGTGAGATGAACCCAAACAAACACAAACAGCCCTTCCTTGGGTTCCATGAGGGTCTGTGGGACAGAAAGTGTCTCAAGGTCACTTCATGTTGGGAGCAACATCCCAAGAGTAAGTGCCTGAATGCAGCACTGGGATGTGCTTCCTTGAGCTGAGGTCCCCGTGTCCATTCCTCATGACGCGAGACATCTCAGACAAATGCAGAGCAGTGGGATACTCCACAGGTCTGAGGTGCATGAGATTCTCTGGGAGCCCGGAGAAACTCTATGACTCTTGCATTTCTGTGTAAAAGTGGAAATCTCTGTGAACATCCCCGGGTGCATAAGGAGCCCATGAGGCCACCTCAGACATGGACTCCTGACAGAATCCTGTGTGTGACTGCAGGAACAAACCCCACTGGCCCGGGGAGATGCACTTCAGCTGCCTTGGACACATTCAGTGCAAGTGCTCCTGTCTGCTGCATCACCTTGGTCCAGGATTATGGATTGTGCTCTCAAAAGTGCCAGAGAAATCAGTCTGGTTCTGGGGTCCTTGGAAAAGGCAGATGTCAAACCCATCTTCAGGAAAAGCAGGAATGAGAATTCCTTGAATGACGAGGAAGGGATCGCTGAACCAAAATGGGCAGAGAAAGAAGGGCATGTGGTATACATGGAATTTTGCAAGGCCTTAGACATGGTGTTCTCACAGCCAGAGTGGGGCTGTCTGGGCTGAAGAAGTGGAAACTGGGTGGGAAGTTGGCTGAACAACCAAGCCCAAATATCATCGGGGTACAAGGTCTTTTATGCAGCCAGATCCTAATAACACACCTCAATGACCAGCACTTGGGCCAGCACTGTGGAATGTCTCATTGTCTCCCTGTATGATGGGATGGAGCACACTTGCAGCTGCCTTGTGGGTGATGCAAAGCTGTGTGGAGGCCTTGAATAACCTCACCTGGTTCACCCTGCTCTTAGCAGGAGAATGAGATAAGAGGATGTTAAGAGCTTTCTTCAGACCCGAGTTATTCTATGATTGAGTGAATATTTCCCTTGAAGAGATTCTACCTTGATTTTTGAAGAAAGACTTTGTGGAGGGAAATTAAAAATTAAAGAGAGTCCATTCTGGGACAGTGGCTGCTTCAAGACTCCACCAGAGGAGAGACCAGGACAACTCCCATGCGTCTGAGCCCCCGTGCTCTGCAGGGACAGACCCTGTGCTGCTGGTCCCTTCCTCCTCCACCTCCCGACTGGAGAGGTTACGCTGCCAAACACACAAAGCAGGGGAAATCCCAAACGGAATTAAGGACCATGTCAAAAGATCCCAGAGCAAACAAGCAGGCAGATCGATGGGAACGGAGCTTCAGGAGACAGGCCAGGATGGCTCCCTACACAGCCTGGAGTCAGCGATACAGCGTTTGGGAAATAAATCCCATTGGGGTGAAGGAGCATGGGGCAAGGCTGGAAGAGTTAAACTAAAATGGGACCATCTGGAATATCTCCCATGAGGAAAATGACCAGGAGCACAGGCTCCAGCTCCCGGAACCAGCACCGGGCACTGCGATGGCTGAACCGCAGCTGCTTTGTTCCTCACACACAGAGCAAGGTGCAGGCAGCTCCCAGCACAGAGACCACCTGCCCCCTCCAGATCCTCCTGGAGAGTGAGTGCAGAGGGTGCTTGCCCTGGACAGCAGAGAGGTCTCCTAGGGCACAGGGCAGCATCACAGAGGGTGACATCACAGAGGACACGGCCAGAACCATGGTTGGTGTTCAAAGGGGCCTCAAACATCCATCTGGTCCAACCACCCCTGCCATGGGCAGTCACACCTTCTACTCCATCAGGTTCTCAAAGTCCCACCCAACCTGACCTTGAACACTATCAGTGTTGAGGCATCCACAGCTTCTCTGGGAAACCTAATCCAGCGCCTCAGCATTTTTATCATAAAATGCCCCATCAGATATTGAATGACTGCAATTGTCTCTCCCTGGAGCCTTGTCTTCTCAGGCCTGAACAACGCCAGGATCTCCCCAACCCAGCTGCAGGATCCTTCACTCTGCCCTGTGGAACCCCATGAGGTTCACGTGGACCCACTGCTCCAGTGTACAAAGGAGGGACTTGAAATCTGTTTAGCGGACCTAAGGATCTCCAGTTGAAGAGAACTCTTCGTCTGCAACACTGGCCATTCTATGATTCTATCAAATCCTTTAATGGGTTGTGCTGGGTTCTCCTTCATGGGTGCAGAAGCTTTGCAAATGCCACACGGGAATCTGTCTGTTGTGAACTCTGCAGGTTTTCATCTCTTTTTGACTGCTATGCTGGGAAAACTGTAGAAGGTTGGTATCTCTTGTAACACCCTCCTGGGTCTGTGGCTGTGGCTGCCATGTGCCTCTGCCTCTTCTCTTGAGATGCTCTTGAGATGTCAAATCTCTGCCCACCCAACTAATCTGACTGAAGGAGAAAGTTTTCTCTCCCTTCTCCTCTGGAGAAATCCCCTTGCCACGTGTCCAGGGGTTCCCTTACTTCCATGAACTCCCTTGCGATGGCCCCAAAGGGTCCTTGCTGGCCCTCAGAAAATACCCTTCAAGGCACCAGAGCTCAGAACACCCTTCCTGAGCAGCAGTTGTGGATTGTAGGGGTTTTTTTGCTCTATTTCTCTCCTGGCTGGTACTGGCAAGTGTGCAGTTTGTCCTTGCAGCCCCAGTGACTGTCATGGTAATGAGGACACTTCTGCTCAACTCTGTCCTTCCCTGTCCTGGAGACTTCTTGTCCCGGTGTCCCCTGGGCTGGAGGGGAGAAGGACGCTCAGCTGGAGCCCCTGGAGTTAGTCAAATGTGCAGCCAAAGCTGAACTCGGTGCTGGAGATGAACCAGGTGAGGGCACCAGAGCTCCTCAAGGGCAAGGGGAAGGATGCCATGGAGTTAAAGACTCCAGCTCCCAGCACACCATGGGGTGAGGGTGCAAGCTCCCAGCCTCCTTTGGGATGATGGACTCCAGCACCCAGCCTGCCATGGGGTGAAGGACTCCATGTGCAACTGCAGAATCATAAGAGTGGTTTGGGTTGCAAGGGACCTTAAAGACCTTCCACTTCCAACCCCCTGCCATTCACAGGGACACCTCTCACTGCACCAGGCTGCTCAAAGCCCCATCCAACCTGGGTTGGACACCTCCAGGGATGGGGCAGCCAAAACTTCTCAGAGCCACCTGGGTTAGGGCCTTCCACCCTCATCTTGTAGAATTTCTTCCTCATGTCTAATCTAAATCTTCCCCCTTCCCATTTAAAGCCCTTTCCCCTCATCCTGTCATTCAATGCCCTTGGGAGAAAGTCCCTCTCCATCTCTGCCTTAGACCCCCCACGCTGCTTTGGATGCAGCCCAGGACACTGTTGTCCTTCTGGGCTGTGAGCACGCACTGCCAGCTCACGTCGAGCTTCTCATCACTCAGCACCCCAAGTCTTTCTCCACAGGGCTGCTCTCAATCACATCATCCACCAATTCATGGATATTAGGGTTGGCACAGAACTGTTTGCACTTGTGTCTCTGGGTGTGAGATTTATTAAACTGGAGCCCGTGCAGAAGCGTGTCTGACACTGATCAGAGCTGGCCTGTCTCGCAGCATCTCCGTAATAAAATGGGATCTCCATGGTTCAGGGCTTTCAGGCTGGGCTCTTCCTCCAAAGAGGCTTGAGGAGCTGCACCCTTGAAGTTCCTTCTCCTTCACGTGTTGGGGAGTGAAAGATCAGTGTGTGTTTGTGCCCTTTTGGGACACTGGATGGATTGTCTGTGCCCAATGACACCTCCGAGAGGGAGGTGGCTCTGGGAGGTCAAACACCAACTGGTCTGGCTGTCTGTGCTCCAGTTCCCCTCGGAGAAGGGCATGGAGAGAAAGCTGAGGCTGGAGATGCAGGGGGAGGTGGAAAGGACTGAGTCACGTCCCTCCACTCTGGGGATCTACATTTGTACAGCCTGGTGTGGCCCCAGGGCCTAAAACACTGGGATGATGACTAAAACATGAGGGTGGGGAGAGCAGGAGTGAGAAGAGCTACTGCATGAGGAACTGCCTGGTTATCTCAGTCACAAGCAATAGTGGCAATAAAAAATGAGAAGTGTTTCATTTGAGCCAAAAGAGTGACTTGGGTGGCACACGGTGGTTCCTCCAGAACATGAGAAAGCAGTTCCTTATGCTCCCAGGTCTTGAACTGGAATGACAAGGTGATAGAACTATGCTCATCAGCACTTGTTTTTTCCTGATGCTGTTACCACAGTAACTTGGAATGATGTGAATTACTGGTGTGGTTCCACTGGCGCTATTTGCCTGGGAAGATGGGGTAGGTTAAGGGCTAGGTGTGAGTTAGCATTTGGGTCTGGGTTTGGGTTGGGATTCAAATGAGAATTCACTTTTCTAAAGAGTCCATCATCCTCTCCCCCATCTTGCTAAGAGCATGTTGGTTTTGTCACTATTTAAGTTCTCATCCATCAAGAATCTACTCAGTTCCATTCAACTTTTTTCCTTGTTGTAAAATTCCATCTGCTGTTCTTCCCAAACTCCTGCTAATGAATCTCTCCTCAGCGTTAGCTCTTCATCAGACCTTGCTCTCCAGACATTCAATGCATTTGCACAGGTAACAGAAGAGCTTTCCAGACCAGGTGTTGATTTTCATCATCTTTCTTCTCCTTCAGACTGCTTCTGGTCAATGATGGAACCTTGCTAATTGATGCTTGCTGGATGGATGCCAAACCACCATTTTCTCCCAGTGCATTGCAGGGTGACTTATGGAAACACCCAACACAGCAGATGAGCTCTTGGTGCCAGACTTAGGGGTGTCCCTTCCCATTTCCTATGCCATCCCTTCTCTGGGGACTTTGCCCCATCGCTGGAGCTTCCCTGCAGTGCCCGAGCGCTGATGCACGAATGGTCAGCCCCGTGGAGCCTGGAATAAAACCAAGGCTTTTTCTGTCAAGGAACAGCCAGGGAGGACACAGAGATATCAGTAAGGGAGGGAAGATGCTCAGGTGAGAGCAAGGTGCAGTGGCAGGGTGGATGTCTACAGCCTGCAGGGAAAGGTGTGGGACACCATTGCCTGTGATGGAGCTCGTCAAGGTTCCTGGTGAGCCTGAAATCCCCCAACAGAGCAAAAATTCTCCTCTCCTTTGCTATGTCTGTTGTCTCTGACACTGATGCCAAAGAGGAAACACCTTATCCTTACAGCATCAGTGTCTAATAGTTTCCTCATCCCAATCCAGGAGCCACAGAGGTGTTTTTCCAAAGTCCTGCCTTTGGAATTGCCCATCCTCACATCCCAGTGTCCAGGAAGAGTCCTGAGGAATCCGAGAGGGACAGCATCTCCCTTCCCAGGGTCTGGGGATCAGGGCTTGGCCCTTTGTCTTCATAAAACACATACGGGTTGACTCAGCATCAGAGCCACCTTTACCTTGCTATTCCCAACCGTTCATCACAGCCTCCAGTTTTCTGCTCTCACTGGGCCCTGGAGATGCTTTCTCAGCAGTGCCCTCAGTGGGACTCATTAACACTACAAGAAACTTTGGAGTTTGAATTTGAGTTTTACTTCTTGAGAAGTTTGTTCCACTTCCTCTAACGGGGCTGATGTTCTTGGACTCGGCATCAAACCCACCCGAGGGGTCATTAAAATGCCCTGGGCTCCTCCTCTGCTGCTGAGCTGGGCTGGGCTCCTGGGACTGAGGGAGCTCATGGCAAGTGGGCAGAGCTACAAAGAGGGAGCTCTGGCCAGGAGCAGCTCCTCTGCAAAGACAGCAGGGAGAAGGGAACTCCCAGGGTTTCTCAGTTCAATGAGCAAGGCAGAGAGAGCTTAAAGGTGGTGAGGAGGATGACTGAGAGCTGACTGGAGGAGAAATTTTTGTGGTCCTGGACACAGTAAGTGTGGGTGCAGAGCAGTGCATGTGTGGTTCCTTGCAGCCTCTCCTAAAGCTGCTAGAGCCCCCTGCTCTTGGTATCTGTGAGGAGGGGGCTCTTGTGAGGCAGTTTGGAAGGGCTGTGAAGCCAGGGGTGCAGACAGGGGTGCCCTGGGCTGTCGTTGATAGCAGGGTCCCTGCACCCCAGGCTCTGGGTGCTGGGAACAGGGACTCTGCCGCCTGCCAGGGTCAGCGCTCAGCCTGCCCGGGGAGCTGCCCTGGGCACTGTGGGAGAAGCTGTGGAGGGAAGGAGCCACCCTGCGCAGGGCAGAACAGGGTCCTCCTGCTGTTGAGAGGGTGCTGTGTGTATCAGGGCTTCTCACAGCTCCGGGTCACCCCAATGGCCATTGCAGAGGGTGTTTTTGAGGAAAAGCATCAAGGCAGCATTCACCTGGAAGGGATTTAATCTGTGCTTCCAGTTTTCCATTCCTGCCTTGCTGGGGGTGGTGGTGAAGTGGGAGGTGGGAATTTCTCTGTTCTTCAGAGACACTGGGACTCCAGTTCTCATTAGGATTTTTGTGAGCTGCTCCTCAGCCCCTGCACTCCCAGAGATGCCCCTGGGCAGGGTCCCACTGCCCGGAGGGGTCTGCAGGGCAGGGCTGAGCACACAGTATGTGCGGTGGACTCTGTGAGCACAGACAGTGAGGAGATCCAGGGACAGAGAAACAGCTCCCAGCAGGGACAAGATCCAGAAAGCAGAGACATGGGCAGGGATGGAGAAGGATCTGCTCCCATTGACACCATGGGAAGGGGGATTTGGGCATCTCCCTGCCATCCCCTGCAGTCCAGGGACCGACCATGGAGCAAAGCCACGCTCTCCTCTCCCACCTCTTCTGTTCAGGCCATGGCTGGTAAGTCACCTAACCAGCAGCCTCACCCCTTCAAAGGAGAAATTACAACCCCACCCCAACTGTCTGTGTCTCTGCTGGCTCCTTCGGCAGCAGCGCAGTGCATTTCTCCCTCTTCTCTCTCCTGCCTTTGCTTCAGGTTCTTATCACTGGACCTTCAGGGATGGGGTTTGGGTTAAGCTGCAGTTCAGACACCAGTCCTGTCGTCCTGTCATGCAGGGAGTAGAGTCCAATCCCTGCCTAATCGGTAGGTTCAGGGAAATGCAAATGAGCAGATTCTCCTTTCAGGGCACCCCACAATTGGGACATTTGATTCTTTGCTTGCAGGGTCCTGCTGTGCTTCAGGCTGCCCTCCAGAAGGGTAAAGATCTCCCATGGTATCTCAGTGTTATCCAGCCGTCCCATGGAGAAGACACCTCACGCATAAGCCATGGAAGTGCTGCTCATCATCTGTGTGGGGAAAGAAGCATTGAGCCCTCTGTGTTCCTGGCTGGGAGAGGAGAGCTGAGATCCCCCGCAGGTAGGATGTGGTGAGGGTATTTGGTGATCTGCACTGGGAAACTGGATTCCTCTGCTCTCAGCAGTGCCAGTTTCTTTTGGGGGGAACACCCAAGTGCAAAACTCCTCCAGCACAGGGCAGCTGAGACCAGGGCTGATGGACAGAGCAGCTGTGCTCAGTCTGCATGAAGGGACAGTCCATTTGCCTGTCAGGACCCAGGAGCTGGGTGAATCGGGAGGGAGAGTTTTGGAAAGCTCGTTGATATACGGAGTGGATTCATCCCGAGATCACCCTGTGTTCCATTCCCCTGTTGCTGTAGGCAGCACTGACTCCTGCAGGGCCCACATCACAGCCTCCTGCTCCCTGGGGCAACCTCAGAGAGGAGCAAGCAGAGCCTGTGAAAGGGATCTGCCAAACGTCCTCCTTGAAAGAGGCAGTTTAGGGAATGCTTAAATGAGAAAGAACTTCTGTTCTGGTCAAAGAAATGTCCCCTAACTTATCTCTTTCGTTTCCCTCCTGGACAGTGCCCTGTGCCAAAAGGACACTGATGTCCAACAGCAGCTCCATCACCCAGTTCCTCCTCCTGGCATTCGCAGACACACGGGAGCTGCAGCTCTTGCACTTCTGGCTCTTCCTGGGCATCTACCTGGCTGCTGTCCTGGGCAACGGCCTCATCATCACCACCATCATCTGCGACCACCACCTCCATACCCCCATGTACATCTTCCTCCTCAACCTCTCTATTCTTGACCTGGGATCCATCTCTACCACTGTCCCCAAATCCATGGCCAATTCCCTCTGGGACACCAGGGCCATCTCCTACGTGGGATGTGTTGCTCAAGTCTTTATGTTTCTCTTTTTCATTTCAGCAGAATATTATCTTCTGACTGTCATGTCCTATGACCGCTACGTTGCCATCTGCAAACCCCTGCACTACGGGACCCTCCTGGGCAGCAGAGCTTGTGTCCACATGGCAGCAGCTGCCTGGGGCGCTGGGTTTCTCAATGCTCTGCTGCACACGGCCAATACATTTTCCCTGCCCCTCTGCCAGGGCAATGCTGTGGACCAGTTGTTCTGTGAGGTTCCCCAGATCCTCAAGCTCTCCTGCTCACACTCCTACCTCAGGGAAGCTGGGCTTGTTGTAGTAAGTATCGTAGGGGCATTTGGATGTTTTGTATTCATTGTGGTGTCCTATGTGCAGATCTTCAGGTCAGTGCTGAGGATCCCCTCGGAGCAGGGACGGCACAAAGCTTTTTCCACCTGCCTCCCTCACCTGGTTGTGGTCTCCCTGTTTATAAGCACTACAGGGTTTGTCTACTTGAAACCACCCTCCATCTCCTCCCCATCCCTGGACATTGTGGTGTCAGTTCTGTACTCAGTGGTGCCTCCAGCACTGAACCCCCTCATCTACAGCCTGAGGAACCAGCAGGTCAAGAATGCAATGTGGAAACTGATAACTGGATGGTTCTTTGAATCATTAAACTGCTCATCACCTTCTGCATAACAGTTATCATTCAATTCATGGCAGGTCCAGACTGGCTTCTCTATTTCTTGTTTGTGATACTCAATTTTCCTTTGAGATAATCTTGTCATCCTTTTTTTATGTCACCATCTTCTTCACTTTTCTTACTGACTGGCTGTGTACATGAGGGGCTGTGCTCTCTGTGTGTTTAAACAAAATAAAGGGATATTCAATGACTTTTGTTTCCTGACGTCATTCCTCCAAAATATTTTTGGAGCTGCAGGGACAGTTCCTGTCAGCGTGGGTGGAGGGTAAATGAGTCCCATCATGGCATCTCAGCCAGGAATCAGCACTTGAACACCCAGAGCTGTTCTCTCTCCACTTCCACACTCTCCTCCTCAGCCTTCTCCTTGCTGTAAGGCCTGAGGGCTCTGAGCTTGGTCACAGCCGTGCTGCGTGGCAGTGCTGTGCCCACAGGCAGGGACAGGCACTGGGCTCTTGTGGGACACAACAGCCTTTCATAAATCAAGGGGATCTCCTTGGAGCAGCGCCTGAAGGCTTAAAGCTTCTTTCAGGGTTTCCCTCAAGGGCATTGCCAAGAAATTGAGCCACAGATTAAAACAGCAGTGTGAAAATAAACTGCAGGTCAGGGTGGTGGGTTCAGGAAGGCTGCAGGTTCCTTTCACAGTGCAGCCACCTGTGAGACCTTGAGGACCAGCAGAGCAGGGTCTGGTCTGTTCCCATGTGCACTGCACCCCCTGCAGGATCTGACCCAAGGCAACCAGCCTCGAGTAGCCCCTCAAAACCACCATTCCCAGCACTGCCCTGTCACCCCAGCTTGCAGAGGTTCTTTGTCCCTCCCTGGAAGGACACAGAATGAGGAGGTCAGAGTCTATAGTCTCACTGTACAGAAGAGATGGGAGCACGTACATCATGTGCATGAGGTGAGATGAACCCAAGCAAACACAAACAGCCCTTCCTTGAGTTTCCATAAAGGCCTGGGGGATAGAAAGTGTCTCAAGGTCACTTTGAGTTGAGAGCAACATCCCAAGAGTAAGTGCCTGAATGCAGCTCTGGGATGTGCTTCTTTCAACCATGGTCCCTGTGTCCATTCCTCACGCTGTGGGCATCTCAGATGAGTTAAGAGCAGGACAACAAACTTCAGGGCTGACACCTCCCAACCTCTGGAAGCGGCAACAGAAAGTCAGAGAGAGACTATGACCTTTATCGTCCCCTGTACGAGGGCCTGACTGTCTCTGAACATCCCTGGGTGCATGAGGAGTGCACTGGGCCAGATGTGGACTCTTTGCAGAACCCTGACATTTCTGTGTGTGACCCCAGGAACAAACCCCACTGGCCCAGGGAGATTCACCTCAGCTCCCTTGGGCAGGCTCAGTGCCAGTGTTCCTGTCTGCTGCATCACCCTTACGTGATGTAAGTGCCAGAACAGAGAGGTTCTGGGGGCCTTGGAAAACGAAATCTTCAGAAATACCTTAAAGAAGAGGAAAAGTGAAAATTGGGAGAATTGTATGTAGAAACCCTTGGAAGGTGAGGGAGATGAAATGCACAGTGTACCAGACAGAGCTGGCAATACAAACACAGGGCAAGGCTGCTTCTCCAACAAATCAAACGTGTTCTGAAAATTCATATTTTTGCAGCATAGAAATTCCATGGACATTTTGTTGTAAGTTTGGAATCATTTCAGCCGATGAAACAGAGCAGTTTGAGATATCTCTTTAGGTACTGAGAGCAGTTCTCATGTTTTAAGGCAGAGCTCCAAGCTCTGACCATCAGCCCCAGTGCAAACCTCTAGAGGCCCCGGTGTGTCTGAGGTGTTCCCTGGGACTGCAGCTGTCAGAGAAGACTGGCAGAGCCGTGTCGCCTCCATCATTTATATTTACATTAAGGGCGCGGTACAGGGGGAGCACTTTGAAGAATTCTCCATCTGATATGGATGCAAGGTGTCTCCTAAGAGATTGTTAACATGTAGGCAAAGCAATGGCCTCGAGGTCCATCACCACATGGGCAACTTTGCTGTAACTTCTCCAGGCAATCATGTTTCTCTCTCTCTCTCTGGTTGTCCATGTCAGTGAACAAATACATATCCCCATGGCACACAAAGGGTTTGGATCCCTCCCAGAGCAGCTCTTAGTGTTGCAGTCTATCCAGAAATTGACCTTGGATCCTCTCCTGCTCCTGCAGGGCTGGGCTCTGCCCTCACACCCTCTGCAGCGTGTCCTCCCCCTGCATGGTCACACAGCTCAGCCAGCACTGCTGGTGTCCTCTCCCAGGCACTTTCCAGCTCAGCCCAGCCCCTCCCAGCTCTCCCCACAGCCCTGCTTTCTCTCCAGCCCCACAGAGCAGCCCAGTCTGGGCTGGCCCCATGCAGTGCCCTCCGCAGGGTGCAGCAGAGCACCAGCAGCTTCCCTCCTGCCCCACGCCCCCCACCCCCCAGCTGCTCCCTCACCACCTGGAACAAACAGGACAGAGGGAGAGAATGAACAAGAAAAGCTCATGGATCAAGAGAAAGCAAAGGAGGTTCAGTGACCAATGACTGTCTCTGGCAGAGACGTGTGGACTTGTCGAAGGTCGGTTTAATTTATCGCCAGTTAAGAAAGGTTTGGTTTGGGAGCAACAAGTACAAAATATTAAAGCCCATTCCCCTCCCACTTTTTCCCAGGCTCAGATGACGGCGTGGCTCTAGATTACCCTGCTCACCCTAACCCCAGGAGGAGCATCAAGTACGGTGAAGAAGGGCTTATCACTCAGAAAAGAACATCTCTTTGGAACAGACAGCAAGCCTTCTAGACAGCAACCCATGACACAAGTCTTCTAGGACACAACACTTCATTCCATGACCTGACTGTTGTCTGGTTGTTCTACATTCCAAGGCCTGGCTCTTCTCTGAACCTTCTGTGATCAGACTCTTACATTACCTGACTGCTTTACGACGCTTATATGACCCAACCCTTCTCTGAATCAACTTTCAGTGACCAAACCCTTCTAAAACCCAAATCAACTCACACTTCTATGACTCAGCTCTTCACTGGCCTGAATATTCTATTACCCTTTTATGACACTATTGAGGCTGTCACTGGCAAAGACATGTGGACTTGCTGAAGGTCAGTTTAATTTATGTCCAGTTAAGAAAGGTTGGATTGTGAGAAACGAGGATGAAATATTAAAGCCCATCCCCTGCCACTATCCCCCAGGCTCAAATCACTCCATGGCTCCCAATTCAGCTGCCTACCCCAAACCCAGGAGGAGCATGGAGGGCGGAGGCATAAAATGGGGGTTAACAGTCAGTAAAGAACATCTCTGCTGTTCCTTCCTCCTCACACTTCTCCCTGGCTCCACCTTGGCTCCTCTCCATGGGATCCCACCATATCTGCAGTCACGGCTCTGTGTAGTTCGTTTCTTTCTCTCTACCCATGGGGCAGTTTCATGACTCTGAGAGCATCCATGGGCCTTCATGGTCCTGAAAAGCATCTCCTGTGGCCCACACTCATCCCTCTGTCCATAGGCAGGAGACGATGAAACCAGGACTGAGTTTCAGCCCAGGCTGATCCGAGTTGTAGGTGTTCAGACACAGCCAGAGCCTGGCCTGACCATGGACCTTGTTGATTCAAACTGGCAGAGTCACTTCCCACCTTGGTTCTTTATGGGTGAACAGCAGAAAGACATCATAACCACCCAAGTGTCAGACCCCAGGAGATTCACAGAGGCCTAGGACCATTCTTCTTCCTTTCTTTCCATCAGGTGATCAGGTTTTAGAAATGAGGCCGAAAAGAAGGTGTGGTTTCAGGGTGCAGATGATGGAAAGAGGGGAGCAGAGCCACTTAGCAGGTTGCTCCGAGCCTCCCCCAGCAGGCCAAAGTGTGGCCTCACCCCTCATGCTGTGGGCCCCTAACTCCATCCTGCCAGACCTCCTCCAGGTCCTCTCCACTTTCTCCTCTTCCCTTTTGAAATGTGAGACTCGCTGGGTCCTGTGGCATCGTCCTGGTGCCACAAGAGTGAGGGCAGCGATTGTCTCCTTTGCCCAGCGTCAAGAGTTGCTCCCTCTGCTCCTCCCAGGGAGGGGCTGGGGGTGGGCAAGAAGTTGTCAGGGGGACACAGGCAGGAGAGCTGACCCCGGCTGAGCAGAGGGAGATCCCATAACAGAGATGCCACGCTCAGTGATAGAAGCTGTGGCAGAAGAAGAAATAAGTAGAGAGTTTATCGTTCAAGGTGACGGGTGTTGGTAGACTGGTGGGGTTTCCGTCTACCTGAGGGAGGTGGCAAATGCTTTGGTTTTGGTTTACGTGAGTTTTTATCTATACTCTTTCACCTATTATACTATTTTCAGCTCAGCTGACAAGTCAAAAAATATTCCCATGGAGCAGCGTGGGCAGGGACCTTGTCGGCTGAGGAGGGCCCTGAGGAGATGGACCTGGGTGGGTGACATTTCAAAAGAAAATTTCCACAGAAATATTGTCTCCTGGAAAATCCTCAGCTTGGAGAAGATTTGTCTTTGAGGAGACATTATAGTGGCTTTCCAGTACCTGAATATCATGACAAGAAAGTAAGGGAGGTTCCCTATCCAAGGACATGGAATGATAGGACAAGGGGGAATAGCTTTAACATGGAAGGGAGAAGATGTAGATTAGACATGAGGAAGAAATCATTCACAAAGAAGGTGGTGAGTTCATGGCCCAGGTTGCCCAGGGAAGCTGTGGATGCCCCCTCCCTGGAAGTGTTCAAGGCCAGGTTGGATGGGGCCTTGAGCAGCCTGGTCCAGTGGGAGATGTCCCTGCCCACAGCAAGGGGGTTGGAACTGGATGGGCTTTAAGGTCCTTCCAACCCAGACCATTCTATGATTTTATAAGGATAGAAATAAAAGATTAAAATAAAATATATTTTTCTTAGGTGCACTTTGAAATCTTCCTCTTTAACCACATTGGGAAATGACTCCAAGGAGCTGTACAAGGCTTGAAGACCTGAAGAAATCTCCAGGCAGACAAAGAGCTCATTAAGGCTTTCTGTGCTTTAATGAGACCCTTGGTGAACTCACTGATGAGTCCTTGAATCTCAACTTCTTGGAGAAGATTGAGTGAAGCTCTCAAGAATTCAAAAGCAGATCTTAGAGTACCTTGAAGTATTAATTGGTCTCAGTGAGGATTGTTAGTAACAAAGCCTCCCCAGGGACTCGTTAGAGCTGAAAGTTGAAAGCCATGATTACAGGCAGGCCAAGGTGCTGTGCAGGCAGCTGTGATGCTGAGAAAAAAAGATTTGGTTTACTTGATGAAGCAGAAAGACCAAGCCCTGATCCCCAGCCCTGGGCAGGCAGATCTGGCTTTGGCTACAATGACACTGGGGTCAAGAACATTCCCACAGTGCTGAATCAAAGTGGGAGCAGTTATTCCATGTAATTCCAAATAGAGGCCCGTGTAGTTATGGGAGATTCCAAGCCTCTCCCACATTTCCAGGGAGTTGTAGAAGAGTTTGGTCATAGATGGGCAGGGTCAGAAAAGTGTTGGGTCATGAACGAGTGAGAGAAATCTTGTGTGTGAGAAGTGTCAGGTGATGGAAGAGTTGAGTAATAGAGGAGTAACAGAGAAGTGCAGTCATAGACGGTTTATAAAAGGGTTGGGTCATAGAATTCTCATGGCAGAACTGGGTCATAGATGCCTCCGGTCATAAAAGGGTCATAGAATATTCAGGCCACAGAATAGTTGAGTCATAGAAGTTTGAGTTTATTTAGATTTTAGAAAGGTTTGGTCATAGAAGGGTCACAATAGGACTTTTTCACAGAAGGGTTGGTTCATAGAAGACTCTTAGAACTGTCAGGTCAAGAATCTGGTCACAGAAGGTTCATGGAAGAGTCAGGTTATTGAATAAAGCATCATAGCACAGTCCGACAACAGTCAGGACATAGAATGAAGTGTTGTGTCATGGAATGCTCAAGTTATTGAAGGGTCTAGTTATGTAAGAGGTGCGTGAGAGAATATTTGAGTTATAGATGAATCAGGTCTTAGAGGAATAATAGAAGAGTTCAGTTCTAGAAGGTGCATAGAAGACTTAGGTCACAGAATATTCGGGTAACAGAAGTCTCAAGTCACAGAAATGTGAGAGTTTATTTGGTTAATAGAAGAATTTCTTAAGCAAAGGGTCATCCAAGAGTGAGTTCATAGAAGTGTCAGATCATAAACTGGTTGGGTCAGAGGTTATTAAGGTCATAGAAGAGTCAGGTCAAAGAAAGTCATAGAGGTATCATAAAAGAATTGGGTCATAGGAGCCTCTCGAGTTTTAGAAGTTCAGGTCATAGAGGAGTCCCAGACGAGTGGGGTGGTAGAAGACTTGGTTCATAGAAGAAGAAATGCATCACAGAATGTTCATAGAAGAGCAGAGTCATAGAAAGGGTGTGTCATTGAAGTGTCAGGTCATAGAAGCACTAGGTCCTCGAAGGGTCACAGAATTGTTGGGTCATAGAAGAGTTAAGTCATAAAAGAGGCACCTGGCAGCTCCTATGTGTGTCAGGTCATAACAGGAATTTCATCATACAAGGGCCAGTTCATAGTAGAGTTAGTTCATACAAGAGTTGGGTCACAGAAGGGTCACGCTTTAGAAGAGTTGGGTCATAGAAGCACCAGGACATAGATGATTTGTGTCACAGAAGAGTCAAAGAAGAACTGAGCCATAGAATGTCACGTCATAGAAGAGTCAGAGAATATTCAAGCCATAGAAGGGCACAGAATACTCGAGTCACAGAAGGGTCTGATCATTTAAGAGGCAAGTCAAAGAGAATTTGGTTAGAGATGAGTCAGACAACAGAGGAGTAGCAGAAGAATTTAATCATACAAAGTTGAAAGAGGTGTCGGGCCATGGAAGTGTCGGGCCATAGAAGTCTCAGACCATAAAAGATTTGGGTCATAAAAGGGTCAAAAATATTTGAGTCATGGAAGAGACGAGTGATGGAAGCATGAGAGTTTAGTCAGGAAAAGGAAGGACTGGGTCATAAGAAGGTCTCAGAAGACTCAGATCATGGAAGTGTTGGATCATAGAAGAGTTGGGTCATAACTAGAAAGTCATAGAAGGGTCAGTGAATAGCTTGGTCATAGAAGGCTTGGGTCACTTAAGACAAGTTACAGAATTATTTGGTTATTGAAGTCACCTAGAGGAGTTGGGTCACAGCAATATCGGGTCCTAGAAGTGTTGGTCACAGTACTGTCAGGTCAGAAAAGGGACATAGAAGTATTGGGATGTAGAAGACTAGAGTCATAAAAGTGTCGTAGAAGGGTCATATAAGCATCAGATCATAGAAGAGTCATTAGAGTAGGGACATCATAGATGGCTCAGCTCATAGAAGACTTGGTTCATAGAAGGATGGTGAGACACAATCTACCCAAGGGAAATCAAGTCCCCTTCTCCTTCAGACATCCAGAAATGGAATCTGAGCAGAAAATATCCTGCCCTGAGTCACAGAGGCCTTGCAGACCTTGCTGGGGAAGCCAAAGACAAAGAGGACACAGGGAATCTCAGACGTGTCTGCTCCTGCTCTTCCTAAATTCAGCAGTGCCTACACAGGCTCTGTGTTGCTTTGTTTGTTTTTCTTTTACTGTTCCTGGATCAGCAAACTCTGATGATGGGGCCCGTGAATGGTCTTTCAAATGGAGACTGATTCACAGTCTGGACCCTTGCTGAGCTTGGAGGATGCTGTCCCTTAAGCCCTTCTGTCCTGAGCTCTGTGACCACATCACAGCTCTGTCTCCCAAATAAACAGCTCAGACTCCTGCTGCCTGTGCCCCTGGCTGAGGGCATTGCTGCCCACTGGGGCTGAAGCCCTGCAGCTGTGGCACCAGCCAAGCTCATCAGGAAACCAAGCGTCGCACACCCTGTGTGTGCAAAGTCTTTGCTTAAAGCAGAGACACTGCTGGGACAGAAGAGAGCTGGGTGTCTTTGCAGACACTCAAGTCTAAACACCAGGGAATAAAAGCCTAAATTATCTCGATTCATCAGCTTGGAGAAATGAAATCATGAAATAATTCCCTGTCACCTACCTGGGGCCCTGTTAAATGATGGGGCAACAAAAAGTGATTGTCGTGCCCAGCTATTTTTCTAACTAGAGCAATGACAGGGCAGGAAAGTATCTCTCCCCAGCTGAGCAACGGAATATCAGGGCTGGCTTCAGCCTGTTGCTCAGCAGGTTCCCCTGGAGCCCCAGGGACACCTTGAGGGAGCCCAGAGGGGCAGAGAAGGTGCTGCCTTGGCTGCTCCTCTACTGCTGAGCTGGGCTGGGCTCCAGGGACAGAGTGAGCTCATAACAAGAGGATAGTTATGAAAAGCATCAATTTTGGCCAGGAGCAGCTCCTCTGCAAAGCCCAGCAGGGCTGAGGGCACTGCCTGCAGGCAGCGAGGGGAGAGGAGGGAGCAGAGAGAGGGGAAAGGCAGGGTGGGGTGGGAGGAGAGAGGAGGATTCTTTTGGACAAAAATCTTTAGAGCCCTTCTCCAGGTGAGTCTCTGGGTGCAGGACAGTGCAGGTGCTGTTCCTGGAGGGATCTCCTAAAACCTGCACAGCCACAGCCTGTGGGATCTGTCAGGAGGGCTCTTGCCATTTCTGCAGCAGAGAGAAAAACCAGGGTCAGTGCTCAGCCTGCTCGGGGAGCTCCCCGTGGTGGGAGAGGGAGAAGCTGTCGGCGGGGAAGAAGCAGCTCCTGGCAGGAGAGGGTCTTTCTGCTTTCAAGCGAGTCTTGTGTGATTCACGGCTGCACACATCTCTAAATCACTTTTAGATATTTCTAAGAGGACATTTCAAGGGGAAGTTCAGGGCAAGGATTATGTTAAAGATAAGGAACTTCTCTGAGTCTGTGGTTTCAGTTACCTGCACTTGGGGAATTTCAGGGGAGCAATGGATCGAGAAGCTCTCAGGCTTAAACAAATCACTGAGACTCCTGAGCTGTATCCTTGAGTGGTCAGTAGGAACCTCCTAAAGAGTTTCCAGCTCCTCCTCTGCCCATGGGCAGCACCAGCATCACCTCTGCGTGACACACCAGGCTCAGTCTGACCTGTCCTTTTCTGGTTATAAACAACAACCTGTGCCCAGCTTCACCCGGCAACCAGGCAGGTTTGTGTAGGGGCAGGGGATGCAGAGAGGGTCAGATGGGGTCTGTGAGCAGAGGGAAAAGGCATGGGACAGGGAAACACCCACCAGGAGGAAAATTTCCAGGCTGAAGAGATAGGATCATGGAAGGAGAGGAGAATTAATAGAGATGCTGTGGCAGGGAGAATTCTGAAAGCTCTGTGTGATCCCCTCCAGTGCAGCCCCTTCCTCTGAGCAAGCCCCTTTGCCTCCTCTCCCACCCAGCAAAGCCTGTGCCCTCAGGGCTCTGGGCTCCAAGGCTGAGCCCCCTCCTCTGCAGCCACAGCTCCAGTGCCCTCTCCAGAGCCCAGGGGCTGAGAGCAACTGCCCAGGAAGGTTGGTGTCTGGGAGAGGGCAGGCACAGCTGGGGAAGGGGAACTCTGCGTGCTCGGCTGCTTCTGCCCTGGCCTCTCACAGCCAGACCCTCCCTCTCTTTCTCCCTGTTTCTCCCCTGATCTCTTGCTGATTTTCTCTGCTTCTTGCTGCCAGGGTCTCTGGGGATGGGAGTTTCAGCTGCAGAGTCACCCTCTGCCCTGGTGGCTCCTTTCCTGCTGTTGTGTCCATGGGAACCTGCGTCCCAGCTTTCCTCTGAGCTTTGAGTCTGTTGGCAGTGCAGTCAGTGGGGCGGGGGAAGGAGCTGAGTGTCCCTTCAACAAATAGCATCATGAGGCCACTTGGCTGTCCTTGAGGTGTCCTTCCAAGCTGTGAACTTCCCTCCAGGATGCAAACCTGCCTTATCACATCTTTGTAATACCTGAAGGGCCCTTGAGATGTGCAGAGATGTAACAAGAGAGAAAATGCTGTTTTGTTTCTGAAATGATCCATGTGTGTTCTGGGCTGAAAGTCAGGGCTGAGACATAAGGAAAGGGTGAGATATTGAGTGGTGTGAGGTGGGCGGCAGGGCTGACTTCTTGCTTTTTCTTCAGTGCTTCAGATCCAGAGGCAACTGATGTCCAACAGCAGCTCCATCACCCAGTTCCTCCTCCTGGCATTTGCAGACAAGCGGGAGCTGCAGCTTCTGCACTTCTGGCTCTTCCTGGGCATCTACCTTGCTGCCCTCTTGGGTAACGGCCTCATCATCACCACCATCACCTGTGACCACCACCTCCACACCCCCATGTACTCCTTCCTCCTCAACCTTTCCCTTCTCGATCTGGGATCCATCTCTACCACTGTCCCCAAATCCATGGCCAATTCCCTCTGGGACACCAGGGTCATCTCCTACTCAGGATGTATTGGTCAAGTCTTCTTTCTAGTCTTCTTCCTTGGAGCAGAGTATTTTCTTCTGACTGTCATGTCCTATGACCGCTACATTGCCATCTGCAAACCCCTGCACTATGGGACCCTCCTGGGCAGCAGAGCTTGTGTCCACATGGCAGCAGCTGCCTGGGGCGCTGGGTTTCTCTATGCTCTGCTGCACACGGCCAGTACATTTTCCCTGCCCCTCTGCCAGGGCAATGCTGTAGAACAGTTCTTCTGTGAAATTCCCCAGATCCTCAAGCTCTCCTCCTCACACTCCTACCACAGGGAAGCCGGGCTTCTTATGGTCAGTGTCTTAGTAGCTTTGGGCTGTTTTGTTTTCATTGTGGTGTCCTATGTGCAGATCTTCAGGGCTGTGCTGAGGATCCCCTCGGAGCAGGGACGGCACAAAGCCTTCTCCATGTGCCTCCCTCACCTGGCTGTGGTCTCCTTGTTTCTCGGCACTGCTACATTTGCCTACCTGAAGCCCCAATCCATCTCCTCTCCAACCTTGGACCTTGTGGTTTCAGTTCTGTACTCAGTGGTGCCTCCAGCACTGAACCCCCTCATCTACAGCTTGAGGAACCAGCAGCTCAAGGATGCAATGAGGAAACTGATAATTGGATAGTTCCCTCAGTCACTGAACTCCTCCTCATCTTCTTCATAACAGTTATCATGCAACTCATTGCAGGTCCATACTGGCTTCTCTATTTGTTGCTGGTATTTATGGTTTTATATTTGGCATAATATTGTCATCCTTTTTTTAATTCATTGTCTTCTTTTGTTGTCTTACTGATTGTCTGTGTAAATGAGGAGCTGTGCTCTCTGTGCTTTTAAACAAAATAAAGGGATATTCAAGGACATCTGTTTCCTGATATCTTTTCTCCAAGGCATTTCTGGAGGCACAGGGACAGTTCCTGTGGGCATGGGTGGAGGGTAAATGAGTCCCATCATGGCATCACAGGCAGGAATCAGCACTTGAACACCCAGAGCTGTTGTCTCTCCACTTCCACACTCTCCTCCTCAGCCCTCTCCTTGCTGTAAGGCCTGAGGGCTCTGAGCTTGGTCACAGCCGTGCTGCGTGGCAGTGCTGTGCCCACAGGCAGGGACAGGCACTGGGCTCTTGTGGGACACAACAGCCTTTCCATAAATCAAGGGGATCTCCTTGGAGCAGCACCTGAAGGCTTAAGGCTTCTTTTAAGGTCCCCTCAAGGGCATGCCCAGGAACAGGAGCCACAGATTAAAACAGCAGTGTGAAAATAAACACAGGGGCAGGGTGGTGGGTTCAGGAAGGCTGCAGGTTCCTTTCACAGCGCAGCCACCTGTGAGACCTTGAGGACCAGCAGAGCAGGGTCTGGTCTGTTCCCATGTGCACTGCACCCCCTGCAGGATCTGCCCCAGGGCAACCAGCCTCGAGTAGCCCCTCAAAACCACCATTCCCAGCACTGCCCTGTCACCCCAGCTTGCAGAGGTTCTTTGTCCCTCCCTGGAAGGACACAGAATGAGGAGGTCAGAGTCTATAGTCTCACTGAACAGAAGAGATGGGAGCACGTACATCATGTGCATGAGGTGAGATGAACCCAAGCAAACACAAACAGCCCTTCCTTGAGTTTCCATAAAGGCCTGGGGGATAGAAAGTGTCTCAAGGTCACTTTGAGTTGAGAGCAACATCCCAAGAGTAAGTGCCTGAATGCAGCTCTGGGATGTGCTTCCTTCAACCACGGTCCCTGTGTCCATTCCTCACGCTGTGGGCATCTCAGATGAGTTAAGAGCAGGACAACAAACTTCAGGGCTGACACCTCCCAACCTCTGGAAGCGGCAACAGAAAGTCAGAGAGAGACTATGACCTTTATCTCCCCCTGTACGAGGGCCTGACTGTCTCTGAACATCCCTGGGTGCATGAGGAGTGCACTGGGCCAGATGTGGACTCTTTGCAGAACCCTGACATTTCTGTGTGTGACCCCAGGAACAAACCCCACTGGCCCAGGGAGATTCACCTCAGCTCCCTTGGGCAGGCTCAGTGCCAGTGTTCCTGTCTGCTGCATCACCCTTACGTGATGTAAGTGCCAGAACAGAGAGGTTCTGGGGGCCTTGGAAAAGGAAATCTTCAGAAATACCTTAAAGAAGAGGAAGAATGAGAATTGGGAGAATTGCATGTAGAAACCCCTGGAAGGTGAGGCAGATGAAATGCACAGTGTACCAGACAGAGCTGGCAATAGAAACACAGGGCAAGGGCAAGGCTGCTTCTCCTACAAATCAAACGTGTTCTGAAAATTCATATTTTGGCAGCATAGAAATTCCATGGACATTTTGTTGTAAGTCTGGAATCATTTCAGCCGATGAAACAGAGCAGTTTGAGATATCTCTTTAGGTACTGAGAGCAGTTCTCATGTTTTAAGACCGAGCTCCACACTCTGACCATCAGCCCCAGTGCAAACCTCTAGAGGCCCCGGTGTGTCTGAGGTGTTCCCTGGGACTGCAGCTGTCAGAGAAGACTGGCAGAGCCGTGTCGCC